>JABFER010000189.1:0-141457 GCA_013618295.1 Fusarium armeniacum | reverse complement strand
CTACAAATCTCTCAAATAATACGGCCTCCTCGTTTGGATCCAATAGTTTACTCGGATCCCCCACACTTAATCGACATATCTGGTAGCTGCTTAATCTGGGGTATATAGCCCGGGGAGATAAGAGGAAGTATCGAAGATAACGCCCCTGACTTGACTACTCTCTTTCAACTATTGCTCAGATAACGGAGATTTCTCGCCCCTTGTCACCCCGGATTTCCCCCCCCCCACGCAGCGGCGTTTAACTTGACCGGGGATAGATACTTGGCAAGTTGATCACTAGAGGGTCGTAGCTGATCAATTCGTTGCCGACGCTACGGAACTTATATCAATCATGTTCCATACTTTCAGGCTTCAGTTAGATATATGTACTCAGTATGAGGATGTACATAGTGGAAATGTTAATAAAGCGTACCTTGAATTCCCCCACGCATGCGAACATGGGAACCATGATCAGGAACATGGAGGGCGGGCACGCGGGGGCGGCCAATGCTATTGACATGATATTACAGTTTAGCCTAGCAATGACAACCAAATTGCAAGATTGCACTGTATGAGTTCGATGTAAGGGGCAGGTAGACGTGGCAGTCTTATCCATGACGTGGTGGTGTTTATTAATACAGTGTTCAACTGGCTGCTGGATATTCCAGTACAAGAACAAGCTGGACCCTTTCTAGATTTACTCTCCAGTTCGTATTGTTATCCGTTTCTTACCACTTTGTTCTGCCATGGCAGTGTCCGTAAATTCACATGCTGAGTGAAACGTACATACTGCTCAAACAATCAATGATAGATTCTGAGAAATGCTCATCGACACGAACAACTCAAGCAACAAGCCGGTATGAGTATGCTTGAGATATATTCACTGTCTTCTGAAATCAAAAGATTCAATGGCTCTTCTGAATAACTACCCCTTTAGATGAGACGATCAAGTATAGGACAGGGAGAACATCGATGTTGCAAGTGCTTGCTACATGTGCTAGTAACCGCAGTCTGCAAAAACAACCAAGACATCACATCACATGCAAAACGCGACAGCAGGCGGATGGTAATTCGTTATTTTCAAGTCATCCAATTGACCGAGTCATGATACAGTCGTTCAGGTCTTAAGCCCACCCCTGAGGAACGCCTTTTGTTAATTCGCAACTACCGTTGGACCCCAACAACAGATTAAAGCACAACTCCCGCCGAAATGCAACACCCAGCACGTCCGACTCCACGATCCGCCTCGGGATTCATTGGGCTTCTAGATTTGACTAGAGATCCTTCATATTTTTTCTGTTCTTCTTTTTGAACAGCCTTTCTCACTTTCTTTTTCGTGTCGTACTTTTTTGTCCAAAAAAATAAAACCCCAGGACGCCATAAGCCCTCAAATCTTGGGCTACCCCCATCATGCTAACCACTCCTCCTCGTCGCGCTTACGGCCTTTTATCACAAGGCCGTCATCATTATCGTCATCGCTGTCGTCGTCCTCGCCCTCATGAATTCTCAGTTGCTCAACCGAGTGGGCTGCGTGTTGAACCTCCTCGTCGTCACTGGAATCATCTTCCAGCATCCATGTCAGGCCGTTGGCTTCCTCTTCTATGGGGAACATCTCTCTAGCATACTCTTCGATGCCTCGGGGACCCTCCCATAGTTCCAGAGCTTCGCTTGGGCAGCTTAATTCAACCTTTGGGTCTCCAAAGTAAGGCGGTTGCTTTCTAGGATCCTTTCGACTGGGGTCGTAGAGTTGTTCAAGAGCTACGAGTTGTTCCCGGTAGCCTTCTGGAATGCGAACCTTCACCTCGATAGGTCCATGAACATATCGCACAGGACGACCAACTCCCTTGGAGAAAAGGCGGCACACCTCCTTTGGGGTCAAGTACTCGTATGCAAGCGCTATACGCTCTCCGTTCCACTTGGCAGGGCCGTCTTTGAAAATTTGGAGAACCGCAGGACCAACGTCGTGCTCGGCATCTAGCCAAGGCAGCTTGGCATCAGGGTGAAAAGGTGCTTGCCATCTAAAGGAGCCGTCCTTCTGCAACTCCATACAGAAGAGGGGATACTGGAGAGAGGTGAAGTTGTTGTTGTAAATGCCGGTGTAAACAAAGGTGGCAGGCATTCTCAATTTGCGCACATACTGCTCGACTTCGTGCTTGGCGGCCCAAAGGGGTAGCGAAGGCCATTTGGTATCATATGCAGCATGGTCGGGCATGGATGAGTAGACATAGTGTTGGATTCCGGCGCGCCTGGCGGCATCAGCAAGGGCTTTTCCGATCGCAATCTCGTCGCCGTAGAAAGTGGTATTTATGAAGGCGAGCTGAGCACCACGGAAAAGATTATCGATCAGGTCGTAGTTGACTCCGACACCGGTGAGAGGACCGTGCTTGGTGACATCGCGGTTTGCTTCAGAGGGCTCGTGCCTCGTGTACAGTTCACCAACAAGAACAGTCACATTGGGGTTCTCGGAGACTTCAGAAGCGATCACGCCATCCAGATTTCTCAACTGAGCCCGAACATGGTAACCAACAGCAGTGGCGACGCGGATGAAAGACGCAGCCTGTCGCCCGCTGGCGTTGATGACAGCGATGGTCTTGTCGGGGTTTGACATGAGCCTCTTATAAGGACGGAAAGTTAAAGAGTTATTTCTGGAATTCGCGAGCGGAGAAGAATCGGAGTAAGATGATCTCGAGTGCTTGTGTTGTTTGTAGAAAACACCAGTCTGGGGCTGATGTTGAGGCTGAGTCTGATCGCCGGGTATTCGAATGGGAATGCTGGCGGTCATGGACCCGTTTAGTTGAGCGGGCATGCTATTGCAGTGCTTCGCGCTCTGTGTGTGTTGTGGAAAAGAAAAGATCACTTTCGCGATCGGGAGGGAGCAGCCACCGGAGACGGAGCGGAGATGGCAGAAGGGCCTTTATTAGCCGGGACGGGTCAGAGCAAAGTCAAAGCCGGTACGGTATTATGTCGGATTGGTCCTCAGTGTGCCGGTTAGGGGAGGCGAAACAGACACGACCACCAAGGGAAGTGTTTAGGGGCAGGCAGACAGAAGTAACGGTACAGACAATCTGTACGTAAAACTCAACGTATGGTGGTGGATCGACCAGAGGACAACCAATGCAGACAGACAGGGTTATTGGTCTGTTCTGAAAGGCAGAGATCGAGAAGGGGGGGAAGAAGAAAGAGGAAGATCGTGAGAAAGTCAACCAAGAAGAGAAAGAGGGGGCGGAAAATATAGAGAATTTCAGTCAAGACAGAGTCTCGACTAGTTGTGAGCAAACCCCAGTAAAAGAAAGAAAAAAGAGGTCACGATGCTCCGTCGCGGCGTTGCGCCAGGCTTGACTTGACTTGACTTGCGCTCAGCGTACGTGCCCCAGTTCCTGGGTGGATTTAAATAGGTAAGGTAAGGGTAATGAGAATTCAATCCAGTCCGATCAAACAGGCAAGCCAGCCCTGGCCCCAAGCCAATGCAATGTGCGATTGTGGGTGAAGGTGGATTTAGAGAATTGACGAGCTTTTGGTCTCGTTTTCGAAAAGTCTTAGCGCTGGTTGGTTTCAAGGGTCCTGTAAGATGCGGCAGGAGAGAATCGAGGTTCGAAGAGCTGAGGATCCAGATGAACGAGTAGAGAAGAGTTAAGACGAGCTGATGATGAGAGAAAAAGTCGACTTGCAGCTGTGATGTAGGGGGATCCGTAGCACCGGTCAAGGTCAGGTCGATCTCGTGTAAGAACCGTTCACGAATAGGAGCAGAAATGGTTGGAAAGAGCTAGGCTCTGTGCAAGTATAGGATAGGTTGTAGTTGCAGTTGAAGTCGGTCGGTGTGTAGCAGCCGTACAAAAGAAGAAGAATCTATACCTTTGTAAGGAAATGTATTCAAGGCAAGACAAGGTACGGATAGGATGGTATGGTATGGATGGTAATAAGGGTGGTGTCGGTTTATGGCGTGCGGTACGGGCTTTGATAGCGGGGAGGGGTGTACGAAGGACGGCGTGGTGTAGAGATAGCGCCGAGTCCTTGAAACCGACTGCCAGCAGTGGAGATCACTCGCTGTAATGCGCTACGCTACTGTAACTACGTACACACAAACGAGGGTCCTCGTGGGTTCGATCTAGGGCCAAATGCGATGGCGTCGATGAAGCCCAAAGAGGTTCAAGTCCGATTTGAGCGTAGAGGAAGAGGATGCCAAGAGAAGGAGCTGCAAGTAGCCCCAGAAGGATAGCAAATTTGAGTAAGAACAATCTTGGAGATGAGGGGTCTGGGCTGATTTCCTTCTCTTCATAGGTGCCTAGATACTACTAACTGACTGTCTACTACTTACTAACCTAGCCTACCTACTCTGAACAGCAGGTATGAGAAAGAGATCCTCTCTAGCCCTTGCTCCTTGCTCCTCGCTCCTGCCCGCTGTTTAGTTCAGGCCTGACGCAGGCGCAAAAGCACTCCGTACCTGCTACGATTATCAGTCTGTGTGTGACTCGACCCGAACCCAAACTGGATAAGGCAGCCAATCAAAAGACACGCTCCAGTTCGTTATCAATTACATCAGAGTTCCTGATTCGATAGGACAGGAACTATGACATGACTTAACCCTCCGATCTTTTTACGGCAGTGTATCAGGGCTGAAGATTTACTTTGCTTGCAGAAGTGCAGTAGAACACAATGGAAAGAATGGGGAAATGGGGAACAGGGCAGAAGATTGCGGGTGGAAACCGGGGAATGGCTGGCAGTATTCGCTTGCTTGGCCCAGCCTGGCCTGGCCAGATCAAAAAAAGATCGTGAGAATGAGGGGAAGCCAGAGAAGGGAAAGGGGAGATAACAACAAATGGATACTTGGTCACAATGGGAAACTAAAGTGGCCATTGCTTTGTATCACACACTGCGACTGGTGACTGGGGACCGCCGGCATGGAAGACCGACTCGACCGACTGATAAGAGAATTGGCAGTCAGTGAAAGGAAACGCCATGTTTAATTCAACGACACTACATAAGTACCACGACACGTCCATGGTACCTTTGTTGATGGTATCTTTGTGCGGCAGCTCTAGCCAAGACAGATGTATCGTCTGATACAAGGGGTACATTAACAGTTGCCTTTTTTGTCCATTAAGATTTTGGTCAACGAGTCACCTGTCTTGTTTCCATACGAACTAGCTCAGACGGAACCACTCCGTGTTTCTGCCCTTATCAGTACTTGCGCCATGTATAGTACCTTTGCGGATGAAACAGGTTTGCACTCTTGACCGTTATTTCAAGGTTAAAAAAGGGATCTTCGTCTCCAAGATGAGACAAGAGAGGGCCAGATACGAAAGGGAAAGATAAAGAAAGAGCGTTGTTGTGCTGTGCTGTGCTATGCTGTGTTGTCTCTTCAACCCCAGCCAGGTCATCAATGATTCTATCACAGACGCGACCCTGCACCTGGGCTGCATTCCCGTTGACAAGCACAAGTCACCTTACCCTCGTGGTACTCTGTAGGGATCATGGGAATAGCGATTTCCAGGAAATCAGAAGCGTTACGTTAACTCACCACCCAATACGATAGCTTGAGCCAATACAAATCGAGCAGCACAACAGGGACAGAGAGAAGGAAAGAGAAAAATTCAAAACCAGGCTTGAAAAAGCTTCTGGAGCCCTCAAGGTGGATAAGGATAGTGCTAGAAGATCGGTCTTGGATAAAAGCTTTGGCCAATCGGGGCAAAAATTGATTGCTCGTGGCATGAGAATGAGCCGCTTCCATGGATACCGTAGTCATTACCATAACTATGAAATCTGGGCTTACAGTACATAAACAGTACAGTTTGGCACAACAAAAAGCCTGATTTGCCTTCTCGATATCGTTAGTAGACGGCGAAGTAGATGCAACCTACACATTTGATTCCTAGCATCTTATTTGCTTATCCGGCAAATTCGTTGAAGGCCTCAATTTAGTCTCTCTGATTGGGGAACACTTTTCCCCCTCTTAGGTTATTAAAAAATTCGAGAAGAAAAAAAAAAAAAGGACCCTCATTCATTCTCAGACCGAGTTCGACAGAGATTAAAAAAAAGTCCGGGGGTGGCCAATCAGACTAGGACGGTAGCTTCAAGCTTGTCTCTGAATCGGCGATCTCTTATCGCCTAGAATCTACCTGAAGGTCTTGTCTTTCGGGGTCAACTGACAAGGAAGCTTATTTAGCGTGCCTCGTTCAGCCATGAGGTCAACGTTAATATTTCCCTGCATATCAGGACAGAGGAGTAGGAGTAGGGGACTCGACTCGTGAGCGGCCGATCTGGGTAACATCTTGGCAGGTCTTGCATACAGCTCCTGTTGTCGTCAACCTGAAAGTGTCAGATTGACATTCACCCTGACGAAAGGGTGTTGGCATCCAAAGACAATCAAATCATCAATCACTCATGCCACCCATGTCATTCAAATGTCACACTGTTACGGCAAGTGTAAAGAAGGGCAAGAAAGAAAAAGACGGGGATCTGGTCTCTTCCCATTCGCCAATAGACGCCGACCCATTCTCATTACATAGCTTTTACTCGATTGCATCAAACAATTATATCCCACCGACATATCGTTCAAGCTGGATTGATAGAGTACCGGTATTCAGGTGCAATTTTGCTTCTCCTTTTGGACCCTGTCTAGTATGTATCTACTGCGGCCTGTGTACAAGCTAGCTCACTTTTGTATTCCATCACAAGACCACGGGTGGTCCGTTCTATCAACCGTAGTACCTTTTTCTTCTTACTAAACCAACCCCTAGGATATTAATAGGGTAGTGAAATTGAGAGAAACCCATTGACCCTTTTGGCCTTGCGGCGTAGTGATTGCCCTTCCCTTCCCCCACGGTTGGTACAAATGACGCGATGCTACATAGTACTGTACCGCATCCTTCTCCGCGATCCATCACCATGAGGACTTCGGGGAGGCACGCCGATGTCTCATCTCATGTCTCATGTACCTATCTATATCGCCTCACTTGTCTTGACATGACTTATTGGTGCGCGTTGCCTTCTAGGCTTGGGTGCAATATAGAGAAAGTGACAATTGGCTGGAGAGAATTAAATTCAAGTTTAGGTTGGCTGGGGATTGTTACAGTGATACACTGTTATCCACGATAACACCTACTATCTCCTTCCTTACGCGTCCTTACTTTCCCAAACTCTGATAAGGCAAGGAAAGGCAGGTGCTAGATTGATAATCCAATCAAGATCCGTAAATGGGGATCCTCGCTTTCTGAGATTATACTAGGTAATCGTGCCTGCCTACCTATCCGTACCTACTATCTAATCAGTTATTTACATTGTTGAATGTCCTCCTTGTGATTCCAAACTCCAACTTTATTCCATCACCATCATCCTCAACCACTAAAAATTGCGACAAAGACCTTACAATTTGCCAAGACTACCAATCCCTGAGGCTCTGCTCGTGATCAACCTTATTCAATTATTGACCAGTCTTAGCAGGTACCGGTCACTACCGCTACGGTCGCACGAACCAACAAAGGAACAACGTGCCGACACTAGGAGACCGACGAATTCGACTCTACATACCAACGAGACACGAAGAGATCGTCGCGTCGCGGGAGTGATCCGACCTGACCTACAACCAGGAACACACGCTCCCGGTGCTAGCCCTGAGCCCAGGTCCAGGTCCGGGTTCATGGTCCGGGTCTGGGTCTTGGTATAATAGGTATCCTTCCAGCTGGAGACAAGGCCAGTCCCAACCGGCCGGCGGCGAGGTTTTCATGGCAGTCGACCCTGGACAAGTCGCCCACGATAGGGTGGAGGCGAGGTCAAAGAAGTGCCGAAATAGCGTTCAAATTAGGTAAAAATAACGACGGACTCTCCAGTCAAAAATTTTTACCCCGAATCCATTTCTCATCGACTTGACAACACGTCCAAGTCTTTCAGGCTGCCCATTTGTTCGTGCAACTGATACAGATACTGATAACGATGTTTTCGTGGGATGGTCATGAATATGGAGCTATTACCTTGCTGTTTGGTCACCAGACTTGAAAACAAAGCGGCTGAAGCGAAGCAACCCGACAGTACGGAGTGTCCTGCCGGCCTGTGGACGATTACACAGGTGTTCTGAGCAAGCCATCTTGGTGGATGAGCTCCCATTATCGGACCGCTAATCTTGGGTGCAGTAGACGCTGCAGTTGATATTTGAAATGCGACGAGCACATCTTCTTACACAATCCCTTCGGATGTTTTTACCGGATTCAATATAGGTGCTGTCACAGAATCCATCATGAGAGATTTAGCTTGTTGCAAAATCAAGAAAGATCAATTCGTCAGAGCCCTTGAACTTGCGTCAATGATTGATATGTTTATGTACAACTTGGAAGTCATGTTGACGCATCCGACTTACATGCGGGAGTGTCGTTCAAGGGTTACACAGTAGTAATCTCTACCCTGTCACCTGTTCTCTACACCGAGTGATTGGCCAGCTCTAGAACCATGGCAATGTTCTAGAAGCTTCAAATTGAAAACTGGCGGTCTATCAAATGCAGTCGGTCACAAGACCTAATAAACAAATGTTACGCTTTGAACGAAAAAAGAAATTGCACAGGAAAACAATAACCATATGACTATCCGTACTTGTTCAATCCTTCTAGGATACGTCGGGTAGTGTTCCGTGCTGAGAGTATTGGGGTTATGCAAGTTTTATGCTGTGCACCCAGAATAAGCCGGTGGCATTCCGATGCCACACTTGAAAGTAACATCTCCGCGGAGGCTGAGTCCACTAACATTCTCACTCAATTCCCCGGATCGACGTCATAAATCCTTGTAAGCAGACAACACTTGGACTGGGCTGGCCTGTATTAAGTTTGGTAGCTGTTGTATGGTGTATACTAGAAACTCAACTCTTATCATGTCCAACAGAATCACGTCAGTTATTTCGCAATCTTGGTGATGAATCCTACAGGACAGATCAGACGATGTTGGTTATCCTCTTATCGTGGCCGGATCTGGTCAAAGTACGTGGCAACTTTGGAGAGTCTCGAGCATGCATGATGCTCACTGACCCCTCACCAACGCCTCGGCTTACAGTAGCTGGACACACTGATAGTAGGTAGAGGAGCCTCATCAATATCCAAGCGTTCTGCGGGGATTGGCAAACTAGTCCCCTGGATCTCCTTTTCCCCAGATAACGGGCCTAGCTCGGTATGTTTTGTTCGTCCGTGTGTTGTTGCATAGGTAGGTAGGAAGACCTTAACTTAGTAACTTCACGAGAGCCACACCACCCTTTACTCTTACTCGTCCAAGAGGCGGTGACATTCCCATCCCGAGAACGGCTTGTCTCAATCTGTCAGTATCATTATCTTACGCAGGAGCTTTCCCCAACATTTAACGGGGAACTATTATAGTCTTCCCTCTAGTCGCATCTTTAGTTTCAGAGATGAGCATAATTGAGTTGAGTAAGATTCATCCATGTCCTCTATCTACAAGCCGCCTCCTGGATAGTAATATCAGCTGGATCCGGGTTGGCTGAGTATCCAATTTCCTGGTCCCATGATGTCCATCTCATCTAAAGGCGGCGCCCTTTCTATCCATGTCTGCCCGGTATCTTCGTTTCGTCCAGCATCGTGACTATGAGCAAGTGATATGTCCAGATAGCGCTGTCGTGTCGTTAGCTTGAGCCTCGAGCTTCATGTCACCTCTCGCACGCGGCAACTTACCCAATCCATGTTGCTAGCTACAGTATCCATCCAGGCCGGATCGAAGTCGAGCCCCTCCGTCCCCATACTCGGAAAACTCATGCTGGTTCCTGCATCTCCTGTAAGACCCATATCCAGTGGTGTCTGACCTGATGTAGATCTAGTCGAGGTGCCTGGGTCCATGTCAGCATGTGGATTAGCTGTCGCTTCCATATGAAGAGTCCTACTTAAGCCCAGAGTTGATAAAAGTCCTGGGTCCGCTCCAATTGACCCCATGGTGCTGGGATCTACTGATGGAGCGCCTAGTGACGAGGATTCGTTTTCAATGCCGATAATAGACATTGCTTGTCCATGAGCGTTTGTAGATTGACTAACTGGAACCCCGAGCTTTGCCAACATTGTCGCCAGCGTATCTGCTGTCTTTTTGACCTCAGCCACGTCTTGTGAGACGTCAGACCAGATAAGATGAGACCGCTTGATCATGTCGATGAGTTCATCCTTTGTGGGCGTCGAGGAATCGCTTCCTATGTCTGAGCAGTTTTCGTTCTTGATTACCAGATAGATTACCATAGCAGCCAGTAGGAAATCATGGACCGAAAGAGATGAGACAAACCAGGCGTGCTGGCTCAAAACATGGCCCGGCTTGGAAGCTTCCCAGATTACATGCTGATAGTTCAACAAAGACAACGCCCCTTCCAGACATTGCCTACGTGAGTAGTCATGTTCTCGCTGTGGGATTGCTTCCGCAAGATATCGTCGGTGCAAAACACAGCGACATTTGTTGTAGAGCGCACTCAGCCCAAACCTTTGAATGAGTAATACTGGCGGATCTCCGACACACTCATCAAGTGGACGCACCATCATAAAAGCCGGAACATTTTGCCAAGTTTCTTGCAGGAAAGCGTCAAGATTAATAACCTCAACATAGTTTGGCGGCGTTAAGGCATGAGCCTGTCGTGCGATTTGCCCAAATACTCGTAGAATCTGTGTCTTATGGATAGGATATGTCATAGACGTCCAATCTGTCAAGGGTCTGCCCGAAGGCAGTTCTGTTGAGTTTTCATCAAAGTCTTCATCTTGCAAGTTTCTTGGTACTGCAGTGTCCGTTTCGATGCCCTGTAGCATGCTCGGAAGTCCCATATGGAAGGAGACCAGGAACTCAACTTGGATAGCCATGTTCCACATTCGCCGTCTCATCTCACCTTCGAAGGGCGAAATGTTGGCCAGTTTACTTGGATCTCTATGAAGACCCATCTTGAGCATCAAGCGTATGCACACGCCAGAGAGCACGTAGCAATTCATTTGAGCTGCACGGTTGAATAGGAAGTGCGACTCAACATACAGTAGGAAAGCTGGGAGAGTTACTGATGAAGGCTGCGTGTATTTACCCCAGACCAAAGCCCATCCAGCACAAGCTTTATAATGGCGAACTCTGTCAAGCGCTGGGAGGGGAGAGTCGCCCTCGACTTCACTTGAGTTGATGAATTTGTTAAAGAAGACACCGAGACTGAGCATCATGAACAGCTGTGCTATCCAGTGCAGCGAAGTTCCCTCGGGTTCTTGCCAGAACTTTGTATACTGTCTGGTGAAAGTCGGTCGATGTATAATATCTAGTGCCTGTAAGTGATTGTATCATAGGCGTTTTGCGGAAGACATTACGCTGTGAGGGACTCATTGAGGCAAAATAGCGTGAGATGAGTCTATCTGCTACCTTGCGATCTGGTAGGCGACCCAACAACTCCTCTCGGTTTCTTGGTCCAGCTCTTGTATTCAACATGAGTTCCGTAGGGTCGATCTCGTCTGCCAGAATTTGATCTTCCTCGGCATCATCCGGCTGATCGAAATAACTCTTTAAGTCTTCAATCTAGACCATTCTCAGTAAGAGCTCCAGATATTCCAAGCACCAATAAAGACTCACATCTTCCAGCATAGCCATACAATGTGTTGCACCAACGTACGTTGTCGTCTTGTCACCTCTCACGACTTGACCTTGCACCTCTGGACCGGTAGCTCCGTTGGTGACTCTTGAGCTGTTCACTAAACTGGATGCTGCTGTCTGGGCTGTGTTTTCAGAGTCCATCATCTCCCGTACCATACCTTCAAGCCGCTTTAGTCTCGCTGACACACCTTTAGCTGGCCGCTTCTTCTCAGGCTTGGGAGCATAAGTGCACTGCGAAGCGCGACCCTTCTTGTCGCATTGGCCGCATGGTTGCTCTCTGTCGCATTTGAGCTTAGAGTTGCGACAGGGCGCACATGAAAGAAGTATGCGAGAACGTTTTTGACGAGCTTCGGATGTTGATGACTGTTCGGTATTGTTTGGGCTAGGATCCAGCTCCATAGCGAGATATGACGATATCTCGTGTTTTATCGAAGTTTACTCTCCCCAAGACGGTTACGTAAGTAGTAGTGTGTGTTGTTGTTTTTTTTGGCTTGACTTGGGTTTTACTTGTGTGATTCGTTCTTGAAGGCGACAATTGACTGTGCCTAAATGTAAGACGAGACTCATGACTTGTCTGACGATGGAAACCGCCCAATCACACGCTGTTGAAGGGATTTGCGACCACCTATACATATTTCATCAGCCAAATTTGTTGTATCATAAAAAATGGAAAAACACCAAAAACATCATGACGGTATGATCGAGGATCATTTCTCATTTACATAATTTGATCGTAGATGCTTGATTAACTCCTTCAACCACGGCTGCAACCTACCCTATAACTAGATAACAAAGTCGAGCCATGTAATGTGATAAGCTGTTAATAAGAACTGCTCATGTAATGCATCGTAACTCGTAAATGTAATTTTCCATTCCCAAATAGCAAATAGCAGAAAAGAAACTCCTCTATGAATCCGGTGCACCTGGCAGCCTTTCTATCACATACTTGGCACGCGCCACACTCATGATGGGCACACCAGGAATCTTGCGTAGTCGTTGCTTGAGCGCCTTATCGTTTGTGCCCACAATGTAGATTCTGTCCTTCTGAACTCGGTCCACCAAGCAGTCATCTGCGTATACACCCTTGTGGTCGCACTCAAGTCGTGTCCATCGCTCGTCTCGCGCAACTCTCAACGCCAGTCGGTACTTAGGTCCAAGCTTTTCTAACTCTGTCGGATATATGTCAGGATATGATTCAACACGGCAAGGGAAACAATAACCTACCAGCCATGACACACGATGTGATGATGGGGTTACACTTTGCATAGAGACAGTCCATCATGGAGTCGAGAAGGGAGAGCTTTCGCTGAACTGAGTGACTGAGAAAGTTGGTATCGACGAGAACGCTGTAGGGCGGGACGAGAGCTGTGTTATGCTGGAAGAACATGTTGCTGGGCATCTGGGGAGCTTCTCGGATAACCTCGCCATTGATGGTCTTCTTTTCCTTTTCCTTTTGGGCCAACTCAGCCTTGAGCTTGTTCTCCTTCAATCTGGCATCGCGACGGCCGATAACTCGCTTGACCTATTCTTCAAAATTAGCATGTCGAAATTTGGGCAACAACTTTTGCGCCGCTTATCGATAAGACGCACCTCAGCGAACTTGCGAGTCTTTTTCTGGACACCCATGGTTGGTAGTTGCTCTGTGAGGTTGTAAGAATCGAGTCGCAAGTATTCGTGCGAGTTTCTGACGGTGTTTCTGTCGCGGATTGTCGAAAATTCGTGGGTTGAGGCGGGTATCTTTGAGGTGTGGAGGGTATCTCTGCTCTTTGGTAGACTCAAAAAAGTTATCGCACTGACAAGATTTTGCCATTGAAAGATGGAAAGCGGTGGCACGGGTGGGGCTCGAGGTTCCTTCCACAGGTACCTGTCCGTGCACGGACCAAGCTTGTCTGCCACTGCTCGACGCGTCTCATTTCTCTTAGTCGCGTAAAGTGATTGACATTCATAGATTTGGTAAAGGACTTTAAGGCTTCAGCTTCTTCACCAACAATCCATACCACATCTCACTCAAAATGCCTTCACAAAAAGCCGAAGAACGTGGCGAGTCATCAAACTCAGTCACAAAAGCAGCTCTCGCGGCTTCCACCAACGGTGCCCCTAATTATGAGCTTCCATGGTATGCTTGTTCCTCTTCACCTCTGTTGAGGCTATCGCTCACTGCTGGTTGCTAGGGTGGAAAAGTACCGACCAGTCTTCCTCGACGATGTTGTGGGCAACACAGAAACTGTTGAGCGACTAAAAATTATCGCCAGAGAAGGAAACATGCCTCATGTCATCATCTCGGGTATGCCAGGTATTGGAAAAACCACCAGTGTTCTATGCCTAGCCCGGCAACTCTTGGGCGATTCGTACAAGGAGGCAGTCCTAGAACTCAATGCCAGTGACGAGCGAGGTACGGACAATTTCTCTGATAAGATCGATCAACCGACTGACATTACCAGGTATCGACGTCGTCCGAAACCGAATCAAGGGCTTTGCGCAAAAGAAGGTCACTCTGCCTGCTGGCCGCCATAAACTTGTCATTCTTGATGAAGCCGACAGCATGACTTCAGGTGCCCAGCAAGCTCTTCGACGAACTATGGAAATTTACTCCAATACCACACGATTCGCATTCGCCTGCAACCAGTCCAACAAGATTATCGAGCCCTTACAATCACGATGCGCCATCCTACGATATGCCAAGTTGACAGACGCTCAAGTTATGAAGCGACTAATGCAAATCACCGAGGCTGAAAAGGTCGGGTACAGTGAAGACGGTCTGGCCGCTTTGATCTTCAGCGCTGAGGGAGACATGCGACAGGCCATCAATAACCTTCAGTCTACATTTGCTGGTTTCGGTTTTGTGTCAGGAGACAACGTTTTCAAGGTTGTTGACTCACCTCACCCGATCAAGGTGCAGGCCATGCTGAAGGCTTGCTATGAAGGCAATGTTGACTCTGCACTTGACACGCTCCGAGAGCTTTGGGATCTGGGTTATTCGAGCCACGATATTATCAGCACTATGTTCAAGGTAACAAAGACAATTCCTACGCTAAGCGAACATTCGAAGCTGGAGTTTATCAAGGAGATCGGCTTCACGCATATGAAGGTCCTCGAAGGCGTGCAGACACTGCTTCAGCTCAGTGGATGCGTTGTTCGCTTATGCAAGATCAACATGGATCCCAAACGTTTTAGGGTGTAATATCTAAGAGCATGGGTGCATAACAGGCGTTGGAGTTGGCATTTGTCTGAGCAAATAAGGGAAAAGATGGTAAAGATGTGATTTTACACAGACGACTCAATGGTCATCTTTAATGTGAAATATGTACGCCGTTATACCCCTAGCAGTTACAGTCAAACTTTTCAGTGAAGCGTTGATACTTTTTGCCTGGCACTTTGTTTCTCAAAACGATGATTATTTGCCGTCGCCTTTGATGTATTCCTCCTCGTATCGTTCCCACTTGGCCCTATCACCCATTAACCTCCGCTGCATTCTCACCCGTTGCTCGTATGCTCTGAGTCGTGAATCTGCCTCAATCATAGCTCCTGGAACCATGCCACACATTTGTAGATACCTTGAAGTGGTTAGTGTAAGGCAAATGCGAGTTGTATGATTTGACCCTACACTTTGAATTGAACCGTCATGGATCGATATAGCGGCGACCAGATGTACCCGGCAGCACCCAGTATCGCAGCACCAATTCCCCACTTGACAGCACCTGCGACACCTCCTCTGGCTGCTTCCCAGGCGGCATCGTTGGCCTCTTCACTTTTCATAGCATCGTGAGCACGCATAATGACGGATTGAGTGAGGCTCTGCGTGCTCAGTGCTTGGCTTATAATCTCAGGGTTTTGGTTGACGCGAGACTAGCCTAGTTGGAGAATCAATCGAGGAATTGAATAAATGAATCAATAAGAAAAAAAATCCTCACAAAACATCAGGCGATATGGCCGTGAGCCTTGTAGAGAAGCCGAATGCCGCATGCCGCATGGTTCCGCTTCCATGACACAATTCATTGGTTGAATGTGGCGCGAGCTGTTAACAGCCACACACAGCCGCAACAACACGGCGAAATGTCGGCCCCGATGTCGTGCCCCGCTATAGCGGATTCGTTCATTTAATGAATTTTTTCCTCTCAAGCTACCACATTTTCTTTTTCTACTCTCTTCTATGGACCAACAAGCTCCGGAAGCGAAGATGACACGCATGCAATAACCAAGAATGGTACCTGGTTTCGCAAAGTCCCGTGCTTCTTCTCCTTCCTCATAAAACATCGCTGGAGCTTTCACTTGTTTTCTTTTTCTTCATAGTGCGAGAAGAGAAAACTGTTATTGACTTAGCTGTTTTGTTTATTTCTTGCTACCACTAACCATATATCACACAATTGAGCGAAGTTGCCCAAAATGGCTGAAAATGTGATGGCCGCCTATTGGGATCTCCCAGCTGTCTCTCGGTACGTCACTCTTCACTTCACCTCGATGCTACTTTGTACATCCTGCTAACAGTTATCCAGGAATCTTGTCACTGCTCTAGTGTTGACGTCCGTCACCTGCAAGCTTAACCTTGTATCGGTATACTCGGTGCTTTATCACCCGACGTATCTGTGGATGTTCCCTCCTCAGATCTGGCGTCTCGTAACATCTTTCTTCGTCGAGCTGAACCCTATCAATTTGCTCCTGAATTCTTTCTTTCTGTATCGCTACTGCAATCAGCTGGAGATGGGAAACGCTCGTTTCCCGCGCAAGGTCGATCTTGTCTTTTACATTCTCTTCGTCTGTTCAGTAATTCTGGTAAGCTTTTGTCTACACACCCGTGCCTTGCAATATTCCTACGTGTCCCTTTCAAAACCCCCCTCATATATCTGCCCGGATAGTGCTTTGCCTCTTCAGCTATCACGGTTCCTGGAAATGAGGAAGATTACCCTTGCACTTCGGACCGCCCATCATTCGCATTTCAGGGTTGGTCTGCGGTGCAGGCATGGTGGGATGTCTATATGGATGGCTTGTGTGACTCCCAATTCACTCAAGTGGTTTTTTAGCTCCCTACATTTCTATATCATAGCAATAAAACATTTTATATCCCAAACACGTACCCGTCTTGTTTTGTGCCTGTACAGAGGTTAACGACGTCGCTAGATGATCGACTACCTTACCGGCTTGAACAGCATGCTGTACTTGAACGGCCTTATTCTTGCTATGGCGTATACCGTGACACAGGATCAGCGAGGTCAGAAGACGCAATTCCTCGTCCTTACCATCCCAGCCCAGACTCTGCCGCTTTGCATGATTGTCGTTACTGCGCTCATGGCAGGACCTAGTGCAGCCCTGGTCGAGATTGAGGGTTTGTTCGCCGCTCATCTGTACGACTTCCTTGCCCGACTCTGGCCCGAATTTGGTAATGGCCCCCAGTTGTTGAGAATCCCTTCCTGGCTTGAGCGCCTCGTTCAAACTCCCAGAGTTCTCAACCGAGGCTTTGGTACCGCTATCCGACCTGGTAATTCGGCCTCTACTGGTAGCAGCAGTGGTGTGGACAAAGGCGGTCCCTTGCCAGACTCGTGGCGGACTCGTGGCCGAGGTCAGCGACTTGGCTGAAACAAATCGATCAACATCCATGGGTTCACTTGTAGTTTGTGTACAATAAGATAGAAGAATGATTTTCGCTATAGACTCCTGCGCCTTGCCATGTGTACCATATTCATCGATCTAAAGAGCATTTTGCTCGGATATTGCAATTCCCAACCAATAACTCCAGGCTTGAACCCTAATCACATAAAACTTGAATTCTCATCCTTCGCTGCATCAGAGGCATCTATAGTCTATCATCCATAAACGCGACTGTTGCCGCTCAGCATTGGAGACTTGTTCGCCTCTCGCCTTTTCAGGTAGTCTTCATTGAACGCAGCTGGTGCATTCTTAGCCATAACGGGACCTCCGCCAAGTGGTTTGTCTTGGAATCGAGGATCCAGAACAGCCAAGGGTTTAGATATTCTCATTTCTCGGTGAGGGTCGTTCCCCAATGCTGAGATCGGTGTTGCGGATTGTAGGTTGAGCTCTGGGGGAGGAGGAGCATTCTTTCTGGGAATAATGAGTTTGTGCAGCGAGGGGAACGAGAGCGAGGGCAATCTTGGCCTGCCTGCATGAAGATCAGGTGCAGGAGGTACAATGGCTGGCGGTTCAGGGACCTTCTCTTGTCGAGCAGGTGATGAGGTTCGACTCGAAGCTGTACGGCTCGATGAGGCGTCGTGTGTGGGTGCCAGATGTATGCCAAAGTCGTCCGCCGCATTAAGATAGGTTTGTAGCGCATATGAGTCGGGTGCATGAGTTTTGCGGAACTGAGAGGTGATGCGAGGTTCGGGCAGTTTGCTCATTACCCTTGGGATATATGCTGGGTGTGTTGGAAGAGCTGCGTTTGGTCCATTGGTCTTCGAGTGCGGTGCGTAGTGGTAACTAACATTTGAGTTTGTGCCCGCCATGTCACGCTCAACGGAATCGTAATGTTGGGCATTGGACATGCTGCGGATATGACCGCGAGAAGGGTCGTGAACAGGGGGTGGACGCCTTCCATAAATATCGTCTTGAAAATATGACGACTTCTGAATGCCATACATGGAGCGGTGGTTCATTGGTGCATCCGGTGGAGGTGGTGACTCGATCTTGATGCCTGCTCCACGACGGGGTCGGCTTCGTCGACAGTAAATCCAGATAAGCCAAGTCATACCAGCAATTCCAAGACCACAGCCTACCGCAATACCCACAATAGTACCGGTAGTCATGGAACCAACAGGAGCACCGCCGTCGCCTGGGAGCGTCTCGTTGGTGTCTGGGTCGGTGATGTTGACTAGTGATGAAGTGAATATTGTCCCGCTAAGGCCGATGATGTCGCCTTTCTCGGGTTCCTGCATACAACCGGCTTTCAAGGCTATCAAAACTACAATAAGGTCAGTAATTCGTTTACGAAGTAGCGAGAAGAATGACTTACAGTTGGCGAGGTATGTTTGATCTGACGTTGACTGCAAGCAGCCAATACACTCCTTGTAGCTGGGACCATTGATGATAGAGTCTTCTGCCGTGCAATAGTCGAGTTGATTGTCGGTATTTGACTTGAGTAAGGAAGTCTTCAGGGCATCCTCAAGAGACCCGCAAGAGGTTTCGATGTTGCAGGGAGAGTTAGTTGTCCCTGAATCTACCGCATCAGGGTAAGAATAGAGACAAACATCGAAGGCATACCGAACGTTGTCTGTGTTATGACGCTGTTAGCAGGTTGCACGATCTTTCGGTCTTCCTGTATGACTTACACAGAAACCAAAACACATCACTTTCTTCCTCCCATGCAGCTTCGCTCTTCTGAAGACAGTTGAGGCAATTCTTGAATCTAATTCCTTTCCCTGTTTTGGAATATTCATCATCGCCGCACACAATATCGGAAGAGTTCGTTCTGGAGAGGCTGGCGTCGCTAAGAGTGGTGTTTGAGCCATCAGAACACAGAGCAGCGCACTCCGAGTCGGGCGTTACTTGAAGGGCAAGAACAAGAGGCAAGGAAAGAGCCAGGCTGCTCAGCATCCGAGAAGTGGCCCACATGCTCGGCAGGTTATGAAACAGTAGATGAGGTGATGAATGGATATGTCTGGGCCGCCAGAGAGGTTTTGAGTCGGTCAATGTGAAGAACCAAGCATGACAGGCGCGTCGATCTGTTGCAGGTCAGATCTCTCGACTTCTGTACAATAGTGATAGATTATATGTCTTGCTTGTTCATATGGAGGTTGAAACAAAGAAGATCTGATTCCGTATCTTGACGAGAGATGCGTCGTTGGTTCTGAGGATGTGCTTAAAAGCGGGTGGGTGTCATGTCAGTTTTATCAGAAGAGATGGAGTAGTACAGATATCAAAAGCAGATGGACAATCTCCAATAAATTGCATGGTTCTCACGCCTTAGCTTACCTTTCCCGGAGAAAATGTATTTTGAGTTTCTAGAGAATGTTATTTCATAGGATAGATAGTCGCCTGTTCACCATGAGAATGTAATAGTGTGCCATCCAAGAATAGAAACCTCAGCAGCAGGGATGCAGCACCCCAGCCAATAGACTCTCACACTTGGGTAATTTCGCTGGTTGAGGCCCTGGCAACTGCCAATCAGGGACTAGGATAATGCTTCATCGGCGGCTACACTCAATAATTCATGGTGTTTGATGGCCGGGAGAGGCTTGAAATCTAGTGTCTTAATTTGATTAAGACACGCGGAAGAGCCTCCCAGACGCCGGCCCGTTGTGTGGCCAGGTCATTTCTCTATCGTGCTTGGCTGGAGAATGTTTAGAAACACGTCAATATCGTCCGGTTTCTGAGGAACGGCGGGGTAAGGACTACCGAAGATAAGATTTTATGGAATCGATACGCGATCAGAGAGATGAAGATCATCAGTCCATCATCTTGGTTAGGGAAGACACGTACCAGACAGCTGGATACTGTACTTCCTTTATAACATATTTATTGATGCTGTTGGTTCATGGCTACAGACCCAACACCGATTCGATCTCTGTTTACCCTTTCTGGTACATACGCACATGGGCAATTGATCTCTTGGCCTCTTCGGTTAGACGTTAGCTTATTCTTAAACGCTCAGATTGCCGCAGACGCGACTAGTATCGACGCCATTTGCGAAGTTCCTGGCTCGCTACTGCCCAAAATTAGTAACATGCTCTTGTCGCCTAGTTAGCGATGTGACTGTGATAAGCAGGTGCATATATACTTTGCCTAGCGGGTGTGTGGTCTCCCATCCGCGATTGGATAAAGATCCTGCCAGGCTGCAATTATGAGACACTTTGGCGCTTTGTCGAAATGAAGAATAGAGGGGATGTTCTTTGCTTTTGAGGTTTCTCTGAACTGGTTGAGATGATAATCTCATCCGCTACGGCGTATTTAAAGGTGCTATCTCCCTCAGCGATTGCCTCCTTAGTCTTTATCACGAAAAGATACTTCTTGTCGCTTATTTATCCGGTGCCATTATCAGTCCCGAGGACTGAGGTAGTGTCCAAGTTGTGGCAGTGAACAAACGGTACAAGTCTTGAGGCATTCTTTTGTATGTCTTTGTTAACAGACTGTGCTCGACCTTTGTCATGCCTTTGATAGATAATCGGCATTTGCTTTTCATCATATACTCAGAGAGGCTCGTAGCTTCACCGGCGCTTGCTGTTTACCTCATTCCCCTCTCAGATCTGATTTCGCTACACCAACCAGGTCATTGTTGATCCCAATAGTTCTATGTCATGTTGTCTTATGTGTCAGTTCTTTGTCGGTCAAAGTAGTAGAATATATCAAGTAGGTCTTTTTATTTTAGGTGTCACAGTCAGTTCTATAAAAACACTGTTTGATGATAGTAAAGTAAACAGTTCAATTTTCCAGCCAGCATGCCTTAGTTGCGTTTCTTTTGTCTGCTTTATGACAAGCGATTACTCGCCCTGTCGAAATAACGGTGAGAAAAGGAACGGGACATGGGACAAGCATTTTTTTATTCATTATTGGCATCCTCCATCTGATGATTTATCACATGATTGAATTGTAATTTGAGTTCTTGCTGTGAAGTGGTATCGTCAGGGAAACCACGGTTCTTAATGACGCACAAGGCAATTATGGAGAAAGAGAAGCATGATGTAGTTCCAATACAATCTAAACTCCAGAGTGTACGGGGGTTTGAATAATGGCAAGCAAAAGGTAGACATATGTCTGTTGGTTCTTGTTACGTGTGAGCCTACCCGGTAGCGAATCCAAATTTGTCTTGCAACGGATCTAGATGTACGCAACGTCATAACTAGGTGGAAGAGGGTTTACCAGATCATCTAGTTAGATAGGGGCTTTCGATAATGCAGAATTCAGTTACTGTCTGAGGTTTGCCCTCAATAGGCTCAATTGCTGAAGGCTGCAGCCCAGGACCAAATCATAGGCTAACAATTTGATAGAGGTAGATACATACCGTGATACCTCTCGTACAGAACACAACCATGAGAATGGCGGTAAGCCATCAGGTGTGCACAGTTTTGAGGACAAGGATTAACGCTGATCGCATCATGGTTCCGGATCGAAATGGTTACCCGCTGCTCTCGTGGGCTTCAAGCGCATTTGTGTGGCTGGACTGTGGTAAAAAGATTTAGCCTCTCAGGGCACACGCCTAAGACAACGGCTGATCACATGGGTGATACCTAACCTGTGCGTGCTGGTACTGGTATTGCTTTTGTCGTGGACAAATTGGATGGCGAATAGAACCTAGACCAAGCTTGTAAGAAGCGAGGCGGGGAAGGAACGGTAACATACGGGCACGACAACCACAATAACCTGATAATTCTGCCCAAAAAAATCCCCATGCAGCGACAGGCAGGATCGTGATAGTGTCGGATTTTCATGCAATTGGGCGGCCATATTCCTGGCCGCATTGGACGAATGGACGTGTGGTGTTTCGCGCCCGTACCGAGTTCTCGGAACCCAATAGCAGAAGCAGCCCCTCTATAAACTGGCATGGACTTAACGTGTGATGCGAACAAAATACGGAGATAGGAAACGAGAGGCTACCTGTCGAGTCTGCGCGCTGAAACTATTGGTTGATATGCACTGTGTGCACAAAAGCGCTCTTTGAACTCTGCCCATGGTTCCGCGAGTGAGACTGATAGGTTGTGATGAGGCCGGAGGAGAGGAAAGATTGGTGTCGTTCTGGCTTGTGAGCACTGCAAAGCATAATTCATCTTCTTTGTTTGTACTGCCAGGACATAAATCTGACAGCAGTCTGATGACCTTGTGATCTGTGGGGAAATAAGAAATACAGTACCAAGCTGTCACGTCAATCAACATCTGGACCGATGAGGCGAATTCCGGCAATATCGGTGGAGTGGAATCGCACGGGTTGATAACCGACAAACCGGGCTGTAGTTTCATCAAGAGCCCTGTCAGCTCTAATCTCACAGCCCGAGGTTTATTGTTCTACGAGATACGG
The DNA here is from genome assembly GCA_013618295.1 of Fusarium armeniacum. Lineage (NCBI taxonomy): Eukaryota > Fungi > Ascomycota > Sordariomycetes > Hypocreales > Nectriaceae > Fusarium > Fusarium armeniacum. The sequence goes on along the minus strand of JABFER010000189.1, from coordinate 118,944 downwards.
ATAATATGTGTGAGTTTGCTCACTAATTAGAGATGTAATATACTCTGTAGAACTGCCATGCATAAACTATCAACATCATGGCTCAACGGTCAAATTCTCCAACACGTAGAGGAGCCAAGGGGATGATTCAAACCATCTACCTCGTCTGACAGAGGTTTATTACCTCCCGTCATCTGCCTTGTAAGGTTCAGACAGGGCGAAGACGTATGTATGCACTTTGCAAGTATGCAGGACGCACATTGCAGAAGAACCCAATGTGCCAAATGAAATGATGTGGTAGGAGCTGTACAAAAATGGCCGTCCCCCTGGCTTTATTCTTGTTGCAATCCGCATCATAAATATGCTGAGTTCAACCATTGCGTGGCATAATAAGCAGGCGCCTTGACAGAACGGCCGCTCATGCTACGCCTTTACTGGGCAAGCTTCCTCGTGAGCCTCTGGGAGCAAACAATGTCAACGTTGACAGCCAGTCGAAATGTCAGGAAGCGCCCAAGCTAGGATGATCATGAGCATGGGTCCCCAGAAAGGGCCCTAGGAAGGAGGGTCCCCTGTTCCCTGTCAAGCTCCATTGATAGCGCTTAATGACAGGCCCTGGTTGGGTTCAAGTTTCTACAGCCGCACCTTTCCCCCGCCGACCGTTTATCCACCGTCTGCCTCATTGCCCACCACACTCAGCACTATGATGGGTCAGGAATGACCAAAGTGAAGTGGCAGCTAGCAACCAACATACATATGTAATATCATAACCAACAACCAACCCAATTTACAGGGGATTACTAGCTGCCAGCCTCCGGGCCTCACTCAGTCTTATATTGCTTTGGCCCCCGCGGGCCCGAGTTGCGCTATATCCCGGTCCCCTCCGTTTTAGTGTTGTGAGGTCGTTTCCCACATTCTCTTGCAATTGCCCATCTTGTCTGGCCTTGTCATTTCTAATGTTTTACTGTTGATCTTTGTCTTGCGTCTTGTTCCTCGCTTTTTTCTTCTTTTCGATACACTTGTCACTACGATCACGTAGTCGCTATTGAGGCACCAACCTGAGTTTTGGAAGAGTTGACAGGGTAGCGAGGCGCGCTGCTGTTGCGGGGTTCATTCACAAGTCGCAATTATGAGAATTGGTTGCTTGCAGTTCGCGCCCCAGGTGGGAGATGTCGACAACAATCTAAATCGCGCGGATGCCGTACTATCGAGAGCCAACCCCGACGATCTGGATGTTTTAGTCCTACCCGAGCTGGCTTTCTCGGGTAAGTTATCGTGGAACACCATCTTTACGTGGTTATGCTAATGTCAATTCCGAAAGGGTACAACTTCAAATCACTACAAGATATCACCCCATTTCTTGAACCTTCCGGCTCCGGAATCACATCTCTCTGGGCCAGGACAATTGCTCTCAAGTACAACTGTGTTGTCACTGTTGGATACCCTGAAAAAGTCGACGTTTCACCAAAATGGCCCACTGGACCCGAATATTACAACTCGGTCATCGTTGTCAACGGCGATGGCGAGACCATCGCCAACTACAGGAAGTCCTTCTTGTATCAAACCGACGAGACATGGGCGCTTGAAGGCAATCGTGGGTTCTTCGATGGCTTCATCCCGGGACTCGGAAACACTTCAATAGGAATTTGTGAGTACTCACCAAGTGTCGGATATTCCTTTACTAACATCCTCTACAGGCATGGACATAAAGTTTGTATTTTTTCTCCAACACTGTCTTCCATATACACTAACAAGATATAGTCCGTACAAGTTTGAAGCCCCCTGGCACGCCTTTGAGTTCGCCTTTCACGTTCTAGAAGTAGAATCCAATTTAGTCATCGTGTCCATGGCCTGGATGACAAGAGAGGACCCACGACGATTCACTCGTATGCCCAACGAGCCTGATATGGAAACCTTGACCTATTGGGTCACACGGCTTGAGCCCCTCATTCGCTCTGATAACGAGGATGAAATCATTGTCGTCTTTTGTAATCGTTGTGGAAACGAAGATGAGGTGTTGTATGCTGGAACCAGTGCTGTCGTTGGTATCCACGACGGAGAGGTCAAAGTTTACGGTCTTCTCGGCCGTGGTGAAAAGGAACTCCTTGTTGTTGACACGAACAACTCGCCTTACGCCAAACTTGTCTATCGGCCAGAGCCTGGAGGCTCTGGCATGGAGGCTCCTGGTCATCTTGAGCAATCCAAGAAATCAGACAACAACGACAAGAAGAGCGACACTGAAAACCCAAACAATACCCAGTCCAGCAACCAAAGCACTGGATCTTCGGGCGGAAAAGGGAAGCCCAATTCACCATCTGCGCCACTGCCACCGCCCCCTCAGCTCCCCGAAGACTTTGCTTCAAAACCCGAGAGCCCTCTCACAAAAAAGCGACACCCGCCAGATATCACCATACCCAAGGGTTTTACAGGATCGACTCCCAATTCGGCGCGCTCTCCTGGATCACTCAGTCTCAACATCCCCACACCGTCCGCTCCTAGCCCTACGCCTATGGCTATTAGACCGCGATTGATCATTCCTGAGTCGCCTCCTATCCTCCCTCACCAATACCCTCCAGACCATCCCATAAGTGCTGCATCCTTGAGGTCAGAACGGTCCATCCGATCCGTCAAGTCTGATCAATCTGAGGCCTCAGTGAAGACTGTCCGCACGAATCCACGACCACCAGAGGAAAGTACCCCTTATCCAGACAGTGGTGCGCCATTGAGCGGGTACCCAGCAAACTATTCATATCCAGAGAAGGTCATTTATGGCGGTCATGTCACGATCAAAAGTGCTGAGCCATTCAGCCCGAACACCCCGTTCGAAGATATGTCCCCTATTTCGCCCGAGCAGTACTACTGGCGGCCATCTGGTAACATGATGAGGACACCACTTTCTGCTGGTGGCTGGACACCTGGAACACCTATTGGCAGAAGGCCCGAGCCATTTCCCTGGCCAGCTATTACAGGGAACTCACGCACTCCAAACCCAAGTAGTGCTATAGAAAGGGTAAAGGACAACGCGACGCCAAAGGACTTTCGACAACTCCCACCGCAGTCCCCGCAGTCCAACTCCTCATCAAATCGAACTACCAAGAGTGAAAGATCAGCGCGATCAGCGCGATCAGCGCGATCAGCGCGTTCGGGATCATCTGTCAACTCTAAAGGTACTGTTCAAGGCTCTACGAAACAAGACAAGTCTCTCGCACGACCATCTTCTCCCAAGTCTAGAAATGCCAGCCGCTCCAGAATTCATGAACGATCTGGTTCAGCACTCGGTGATCGAGAAGCCAATGCTGCGATTTCATTGCACCTGGAAGGCATCTCTCTGCGAGCTGAATCTGCCAGTCGTATGCGGGCAGGTTCTGCTACTGGCACTCCCGTCGGCGAGCGCGTCCAGTCTCCACCATCCAGGAACGGTAGTCGTCCTCGTGTTGGTGAATCTGGAAATCTTCAACCTGAAAAGCATATGATCCGCATTGCTGCGAGTCCCAGCATCCTCGAACAGGATCAGAGGAACCAGTACCAGTCTCTGACGCGTGCAGCACATCATCAGCGGAGTAACTCTTTCGTATCCAACCGTACTCCTGCTGCTGAAAACGACCGTTCCAATACGCCCAAGTCGGCCATAGAAATGGCACGTCCGGCCTCGCGTGCCGCTAGCCGAGGACGAACGCCTGGCCCGAAGAAATCCCCAACAAATGGAGTTATTAATCCCGCTCTCCCAGCTACCGAGCGAGCCTCTTCTGCAGACTCAACGAGAAACGATAGACTTCATAGTCGTGTTCATCAACGTGGAACCGGCAGCCGACAATCTCGGACTGGTAGGATCTCATCCGACCATACCGTGCGTCGTCGGTCTGATGAAGGTATTACACAGGAGTTCGAAAGAGTTGAGGCCATTCTGTGCCCCAACTGCCCAGTACACGGCCGCCGGTCCTCCTCAGCTGCGGAACAAAACACCGATGTTCCAGCACGTGTACCACAATCACTCCCTAAATTCTCTCCAACTCGCCGACCAGCTTCGAGTGCTGGTCCGTCCCACCACCTCGAACCTGAGCAGACAGAACTCCGCCGGGCATCGTCAGGTGATGCTTCCCAGCTCACTTTTGAGAAAACTGTGCTTAATCTGAGAAACGACACACAGTCATCATCTCAGAACGAGGCGGCCGAGGCAAGTGACTGCGGATCATTTGCGGAAACACTTCAAACTGTCTCTACGCCCGGGCGGTCCCCCACCACCCCGTCTTTCAACCCATCCACACCCAAGGCAATGGTCCTTACTACCAACGATTTAGAGGTCGAACCATTGTTTGGTGGCAACCTGGATGGCTCTGAGAAGACACCAAAAACTCAGTGTGCGGAACTTGCCGCACGAAACACACCAAGCATGCCTCCAAGCTCAGTGGCATGATTGCTTCTCACGACACTAGCCAAGTGTACAACGCTCATTTTTTGCTCAGCTTGATCAACCATTGAAGAATTTTCATCAATTGACTGACGTTTGGTCTTTTGTATGGGTATTTGAGCGATTTGATATGACGAAGATAGATGATCAGGACATCCGCAATATTGCTGCCCTCGCGAGTAGCTGGCAGCCACGATACCATTGGTTTTCTGCTTTGAAGTTAAGATATTATGCCTATCATCCCATTTGCAACTATGGGTGCAGATGGTATTTTACAAAATTGACCTTGCTCCAACTTGTGCTCTTGGGTTTCATCTGTTAGATATGCGAGGGAACGAAGTTAGGAGTTTGAGAACGGGAGTTTTGCGATACAATGATCATATTTCCAATTTAACTTATCTTTTTCTACTACCCAAAAAAAACAAAACAAAAAACAGATTAAATATGATCCAATTGGTAGAGCTCTTCGTTTGAAACACGTAAGAGCTATGCATGTATTCTAGAAATAATACCAACTTGAAGGTAATGTTGGTGTTTGTGAAGGGCCTTACTTATCCGATCTCGTCATTCAGTTATTGTGAACAGTTGATAACCAGTCTGAGTAGTTAACCGCGGGCAATGTTATATAAGAGGAAATGGGAACGTACGAACATGATAGGTACTGTCGGCTGTGGTTGAAGACGTTTCCCGTACTTCCGACAAGCTGTCGACCAGGCGGCTGGGGACGGAGCAGTAAATGAGCGGGGACCGCATCATGATGAAGAGGGGATGACTGCGTATCATACGACAGTTCTCTCGCTCAGAACCGGGCAGCCTAATAGTATGAACTTGTCACTGCAAGCAGTTGATGTTAGGTCTATGGTTGATAGGTAGCTTGTCCATGGCTCAACATCGACCGTGAAAGTGGAGTCGGCACCGGGAGACCTTACGCTAGAGTCGGTAGGCCATATCGACAGGGTTTCTAGCATCGATGATTGGCTCTGTAACCGCCAGAACTCGTGTGAAAGTCCAGGGGTCCATGCAGAGACCCCACGGCAGAAGAGATGGGGCTGGGATATGTCAGTGATGGTGACTCTGAGTGGTTGGACCCCTCATTCCTATTTCTCTCAAGAGCTTGTCTCGACACCAGGAACACGGCCTGCTTTTCCCGGTGGCCAATCCTGATGCTACTTTCTGTGATGAACGAGTGTCACCATATCGCGGATCTTCCAATCGATGTTTCCCGCCCCCAGACACCTCTTGCGCCAATCAATCTCCTACGTGAGAAGAAATTGGTGGATATTGGGGATGTTCAAGACCTGGCGGCTGCGCTCTCCTTGTCTCGGCGCCATTGCAACTCATCACTCACATCATTTCACTTGCTACACTGCTAAAACATAGCTTCATATTGGAAGTTTTTGCCTCTTGCAACCGCTCTGTTGGTTCGCGGTGCTGCAATCTGCAGCATTACCACCGTTTTTCACACATTAGTCGAAGGCACAGTTATATGTCACATCTGTTGGGCGGTTCAAATCCACATGTGTCTGTCTGTCTCATCTTTGTTTTGTTATAAGAGCGCCGCTGTCATCGTCTTTCCGCCCCCAAGCGCCCGGCGTATCAAAAACCAAACTTTTGATCTAGTGCCGACACATATGTAACACAAAACGACCTTCATTCTGTTCCTAAAGGTCTCCGCTCTGGTCGAGTCTATTCCGAAACCCTCGGCCTCGATTCATATCCTGCAGCCATCGAGCTGGCCGCCTTCTTCTCCAACAACTTTAAACTTACCATGAGACCATCAACTTTAATATCAACCTGCGGGCTGCTTAGTCCTGTCGCCGCCATAATAGTGGCAGACAGTTCACCTTGCGGAACTTTGTGTGGCAACGTTCTTGATGCCACTACATCTGATGACATCGTCTGCCAGGAAGACGACTACAAAACTGGCACAGGGATCGTATATCAACAATGCGTCGCATGTCAGTTGGGTAGTGACTATTACACGAAGGATAATGAGACCGACCAACAGTGGCTACTCTGTGAGTTCACCTGATCACCCTCAACCCATTTGACCATGGCTGACACGAAGTGACCTTCTCCAGATAATGTTCGCTATGCAGCATCGTATTGCTTATTTGGTGTGCCTGATAACGATAAGGTTATCAACACTCCTTGCTTAACCTCGTGAGATTCTAGTATCAACCTGCCATTCATGTTGTGCTAACATTTCTGATAGAAAAGCTTGTGGGCCATTCCAACAGGCAGTCGAATACAAGAACCTGTCTTCGAAAGTCGAGAGCTACGAGTATTGTGATGAGTGGCCAGTGCATGACACACTCGACTTTGAAGGGTGCACAGAGTGTCTGCGCGCTGGCGATAACCATTATTTGGCTAACTGTAAGCGCCCATCAATCAACGCAAATGGTCCAAATACTAAAACGCTATAGTCTTTACCCTTCTCCAAGCCGGATGTGAACAAAAGCCGAAACCTGGCATGGAAATCTCCATCGATGGGAGCGTCTTCTCACAGGAGATTGTGAATATCACAGAACCTTCACCCGTTGCTTCCTTGAACCCAGACTGGCTCGACCAGGGACCAATTAGCCTAGGCGCCAAAGTGGGCATCGCCGCCGGCGGCGTGGCCCTGATCTTGTTTGTCCTTGGTTTCTGTATCATCTGGCGAGGCAAGAGAAGAAGGAGGGCATTTCTACGACAAATTGAAAACCGACCTAAACCGCAACCCCGAGCTCGCACCAAGAGCGGATGGCCAGCTCAATTGCAGATCAACAACGACATGCGCGAGACACCCTTGAGCCAAAAGCCATTGAGAAGCTGGGATGAATCACCAATCAGTGCCCGATCCGAGAAGACTTTCCCAAGATACGTATCTCCATATGGTTCTCAGTTTAACAGCCCTGTCAGCGCCACCGAACTGCAACTCGCACAATGGCCCGTTATGAACCCCAACCAACCGACATACCCTCCGATGCCTGCCAGCATGGCATCAAACACTCCCTTCGAGATGTTTCCTAATATGTATAAACCTGATCCAAGTCCATCAAACTCTCAGATCGGGGTAGCGCTGGGTGGAGACAACTCGTCACTAAACACACCTCAATCAAAGGGCAAAGATCGTGACGAGTCATATGAGATGTATCCCGTGGACGGCCGAGCGCATACTGGCATCGGGATTTACCAGCCCGAACAATATGCGCAGCACGACTATTTTAACCAAGAAAACCCGTACCATGGCCAAGTTCACCAAAGTCAGGTTTATCAGGGCCAAGGACGTGAGTATGAGGATATATATGGTGATGACCTAAGGGGCAGGAGGCAATGATGGTAATGTGAGAATGAGTTAATGCGCCAATCCTTAATACATATTTGAACCTTGGGCGCCTGGAGTTTCACGGCAGGAATACCAATTTCAGTTTCACATTCATATGACACATATCTACGATTTAATTTGTCTTGTGCCGATTGACTAGAAACATGATTACTGTGCCATATCATACTACTAAGGTAGTAAGTACTGTTGCTCCATGGCAAGAAAATCAGCGCATAAAACTTTTACCATCAGCAAAAGCATAAATCCAAAGATGGTTGGTATTGTGGCGCTGATGTGCCACAGTTAGCTCAAGAAAGACTAGTGTTCGATTGCAGCCACACACCGGTCGTAGCTTCCTTCCGGTCCCCACAATGAAATCCATCCAGAGAAAAAAAATTTGGAAGCTTCCTTCCAAACCATCACACCGGGCAAGACACAGAGGAAATTTACGACTCGCACCTTCCGTTTCTTCCCTCCTGTCGCAAAAAGCACCTGCCGCGCTTGGCCCGGTATATCACATTGATTCTCCAAAAAGGAAGTCACATTTCACCTAACAGACAAAATGTCCACGGACGTCGCGGTCGTCAAGAAGGCGACAGAGGAGGAGTACATCATCAAGCCCCAGGCTCACACTCCTACCCTCGACACCAGCCAGTGGCCTCTTCTCCTCAAGAACTACGAGAAGCGTGAGTCTTTCTGATAATTTGATGCGCCTGCAACTTCTTTTCGATGCATCCCCGAGCCTCAATCGCTCGTCTGGTTTCAAAGTTCAAAGGCTAACTCGTGATCTTCAAAACTTGCAGTCCTCACTCGCACTGGTCACTTCACTCCCATCCCCAATGGCTGCTCTCCTCTGAAGCGCGACCTCAAGCAGTACATCAGCTCCGGTGTCATTAACCTCGACAAGCCCTCCAACCCTTCCTCTCACGAGGTTGTCGCCTGGGTTAAGCGCATTCTTCGGTACGAAAAATTTGACCTCCACATCATCGCGTCAATGCGCGCGTCGGAATATCTGCTAACGTAAACTGTAGATGTGAGAAGACTGGTCACTCTGGTACCCTCGATCCCAAGGTTACTGGTTGTTTGATTGTCTGCATTGACCGCGCCACTCGTCTCGTCAAGTCCCAGCAGGGTGCTGGAAAGGAGTATGTGGCTGTCATCCGCCTCCACGACAAGCTGCCCGGTGGCCAGGCTCAGTTCGCCCGTGCGCTCGAGACCCTCACCGGTGCGCTGTTCCAGCGTCCTCCTCTGATCTCTGCCGTCAAGCGTCAGCTCCGTATCCGAACCATCCACGAGAGCAAGCTCATCGAGTTCGACAATGACCGACACCTTGGCGTCTTCTGGGTCAGCTGTGAGGCTGGTACCTACATCCGAACTCTCTGTGTTCACTTGGGTCTCCTTCTCGGTGTCGGTGGTCACATGCAGGAGCTTCGACGTGTTCGCAGTGGTGCCATGGATGAGTCCAAGGGTCTCGTTACTCTCCACGACGTTCTCGACGCTCAGTGGCAGATGGACAACACTCGCGACGAGTCTTACCTCCGCAAGGTCATCTCTCCTCTCGAGACTCTCCTGACCTCCTACAAGCGTCTGGTCGTTAAGGACAGCGCCGTCAACGCTGTCTGCTACGGTGCCAAGCTCATGCTTCCCGGTCTTCTGCGATACGGTATGTTCATCAAACAATTTTTGTCTGTCGCAAATCGCTAACTAAATTTCAGAGGCTGCCATTGAGCACCACGAGGAGGTTGTCCTCATGACCACTAAGGGTGAGGCCATCGCTCTGGGTATCGCTCAGATGTCCACCGTCGAGATGTCTACCTGCGATCACGGTGTTGTTGCCAAGGTCAAGCGTTGTATCATGGAGCGCGACCTCTACCCCCGCCGATGGGGTCTTGGCCCTGTCGCCCTTGAGAAGAAGAAGCTCAAGGCTGACGGCAAGCTCGACAAGTACGGTCGCCCCAACGATGCCACTCCCGCCAAGTGGAGCTCCGAGTACAAGGACTTCAGTGCCGACGCCTCTGCCGCTGCCGCCGCCGCTGCTGCCCCTGCTACTCCCGCCAAGGCCTCCGAGGCTGAGGACACTCCTATGGACGAGGCTGCTTCGCCCGCTGCCGATGACAGCAAGGACAAGAAGCGCAAGAAGCACGATGGCGAGACCGCTGAGGAGAAGGCTGAGAGGAAACGACGTAAGGCCGAGAAGAAGGCCGCCAAGGCCGCTAAGAAGGCTGCCAAGGGTGAGGCTATGGATAGCGACAGCGATTAAGCGATCTACCAAGTGTTTGGTTATAGGCTTGAATCTGAAAGCGGACCTTGATACCCGAGATGTAGGGTCTGTTGGCAAGGAGCGGTCTGCATGCTGTACCATATTCTCGCATATTGTGCCGTTTTTTGCTGTTTGAAATTATGTTTTGGGGATATAATGGCGTTCGGTTCGAAAATCCTGGGAGTAGATGTCAGGCACTCAATGCAAAGGACGATAAAAACTACGACCAGTCTCTGATGGGATAATTTTCTTGGTTCTGTGAATGTCTGAATGTATGTACATAATGCGATTGTAACATGTCTCACTGCCGCAGCTGGTTCCTGTGACCGGCATGTGCAATGCCCGATGTGTGTTTAGGGAGATGGCGACGCACAACGCATGATAAAGCGGTCACGTAATCGGGGAGTCGCTAATAGCATGGAACTGTTGGATGCGTAGCTGAGGCTCCATCATCTTGAAACGTCTAGAAGCCTGGGCGATGCATGTGTTGTCAGGAAGAAGCAACGGAGCTGAAGCTACTGCATGTATGATGACACATTTGCTGGGTACAAGATGGAAAAAAATTGAGTTAAGACGAGGTTCCACAAGAACATGATTCTGACCAGTTCTTAGCACGTAGTCTATATGATCTAATGTACCTATGCAGCAACAGCCCAACCACTGTCGTGTTAGTCAAGGAACTAGTCTAGCCCTACGAAACACGAAACATCGGAATCTGGATGGGAAAACATGGAACCAATCAGAGTCAAACAGCATATCTGGAAGCAATCCAGGAGTAGAACAACTGTCCCTGTTTCACCATTAACGTAAGTGGCTATCAGGGACGGTTATGGCTTGTCTGGTTCGCTCAGAGTGACCATAGCGTTACAATATAACCGACCAACGCATGACACGGCATGAATGATCGAGGAGGATCCTGGCTCAGGCGTTGTCTGGCAGTGGCTTGAGCCATCTGATATATTGAACCCTGAAATCTCGGTGCGCTAACGGACTCCAAGGGACCGTCTTAAAATAAATCTCTTTGGAAAAGATGGGCCTGAGAGAACGTACGGCTGAGCCTTTGTGTCATGCTAAGTTTGTGTTGGCACAATGAGGATCGACTGTCAGAGAGGGCGACCCATCGTTTGGCCTGGGTTTTTTAGGGGGAAATGAAGTATAAAGTCGAGACGAGAGACGAGAGACGTGATTCGTAATGTTTGTCTTGTTATAATTCCTCGCTTCTAACCTTCTAATATCAAGTGTTAATCACTCTTAGTACCTGTCTTATCATCAGGATTGGTCAAGAAAAGAAAGTTCCAAGCAAACAAAAGTCTACTATCTCAACATATTGCCAACGCATCACTGCTGTATTACCTCAACAACCTTATTGCCATCTCTTTCACAACAAGGTTTCTTCTTGGCTCTGCATCATATCCTGCCTCTTATATGGGCCTGTGATTCAATAACCAACGTCAGAGCCTGTTGATCATCCATCCTTCAGCTGTCCCGGGACCCATTGATCGACGACACATATGACATCGAGATAAACAGGTACCGAGATTGAGGCTCAGCTGAACAATTTATATGAGACGTTCCCAACGTCCTGCAAAGATTCGAACATCGACAACATGCCTATCATGTCTTCTTTATCGAGCCCTTGGAGGCATATTGTTGCCTTCTTCCTCTCTTTCTTTCTTCTAGACGTTACCTCAGCCCTACCTTCTTCTCCTTCAATAAGACCATATCTACTTCCACCACCCAAGCAGCTCATAGGTAAAAGGTCCGAATCTTCTCCTTCGATACGGCCATACTTGCTGCCGCCTCCCAAGCAACTTATTAGTAAGAGGTCGGAGACCGAGACTTTCATGCCCCGACTTGACGTCAACTTCCCCGACCCATGCCTTCTTCATGATCAAGACGGTCGATGGATATCATTTGCAACAAGCGGAAATGGACATCATATCCAGATCGCCATGGCTGATGATCCCTTTGGCCAGTGGACTCATCTCGAACAAGATGCCCTACCAGGGGATGGGTGGACAAGCGGTAGAAACTTCTGGGCCCCTGATGTGCGAAAGTTGAACGACAACTCATACGTCATGTACTTCTCAGGAGAAAACCCTGAAGGCGGTCACTGTATTGGAGTTGCGCGGTCACAAAATAGCACAGGTCCATATGAGATGGATCCTGAGCCGTTCGCATGCCCCAAAGACGAAGGTGGAGCAATCGACCCGGCGGGTTTTTACGACAAGACGACTAACAAGCGCTACGTGGTCTATAAAGTTGACGGCAACGCTCTCAAGGGCGGTGCCGGCACTCCGATCCGGCTACAAGAAGTTTCAACCGACGATGGATCAACACCGATCGGCGCGCCTGTGGATATCATGAATCGGATCCCTGCAGAGGATGGGCCCCTAGTTGAGGCTCCAAACCTGGTTCACACGAGTGATGGCAGATACCTGCTCTTCTTTAGCAGCCACATGTACTCGGATGATGCATACGATGTCAAGTACGCTGTGGCCGACCAGGTCCAGGGGCCCTATGTCCGGGGACCGGAACCATTCCTCAAGACGCCTGCTCTCGGGCTTAAGGGGCCCGGCGGAGGCACAAGTGCTGAGGATGGAGGTTTCTTGGTGTTCCATGCGTGGTGCGCGGAGCGCAAGAGGTGTATGTACACCATTGGATATGATATTGCCAGGGTGGATGGTTCTGTCTAACTTGGACACATGAACAGTCCAAAGTATGACAAGGGCACTGGATAGATGATTAGATGGAATGGCGTTTAACAACCACGTGGGAATGATTTTTGTGCAATGGTAATTTCCGGTTTAGATTAGAATATTTAACAATAGAAAGAAAAGTTTGTTCGCTTAATATCTCGTCTTTTGTCTCTGGTATTTGAGCGATTGATGTAAAGTCATTGTAAAAATGATGTTGAAGGAAGTTGGTGGAGGCTCGGGATAGCTACTCTAGGGCGAACCTTGCCAACATAAGCGCCGGGGCCTGTGCAACCCCTGAATTTCTAGTTGAAGGGCACCTGCAGTCGTAACCGCCCTCAAGGTTCCTTTTCTCTCATTCGCTGTGTCAAACAGCCACCATCCCGTCTTCCCCGGTACAGGCGAATGAGATTTAAGAGAACCTCCTGCGAACAGACTCTAGCAATGTCTTCTTCAACACCATCACAACCTATGACTTATACCTGGACATATCTATAGAACTAAGCGCCCGTACATGTTCCCAGGACTCACCGTTCCCCATCAGTAATTTTCATTCGCTAATGGGCCGCTTCTCATCTCGAAGAGGGCATAGTTGGTGGCTGTCACCCATCAACTGCAGTCAACGCACAAACGACGATTGCGGCACGGACGATGGGGCGGCACTTTCCATCCGAATATTGGGTGATTGGGAGCTGCATCGCGGCAATCAGATCTCTCTATTTCGTTCTGTCCCTGTCTTGGTTCTCTGGGGCTGAATCTAACAAGCGGGGGAAGTGATGTCTCCATGCATAGCGCCGCATTAGCAGTTCTTGATCGAGTGATGAAGAGATCAAATTGCTGTCTGCTTTTTACGCTAAACGTAGTACTTCATATCCAGAAAGTCTGCTCTTCCCCGTCTTTATTGCTTTGAAACTGTTGTTGGTTTTCAGTTTGCGTTTCATCTTCACTTTGTTTTCCGGTTTCTCACCTTCTCTTCAATCACTCGTTGGTAGTGCAGGCATCACTTTGTCAATTTGCCATTTCTTATTCGTACACCATCGTGACTTATCTCTTTTATGATTGTTACCACCAATATGCTGTAGTAACAACGGGAGATACACACGCCCCTACTTTGTTTTATATTCTTCATTGTCATTTCTTCAATATCCAACGCGAGGTGTTTCACAGCTGGTCTGGCCTCCGATCTACCCTAATAGTGTTGAAAACATCAAACTACTTGCCGAAACCGCAAATTTCCTTCGAAACAGGCCCATAACGGCGATAAACACATCAATCATGCCCTCTATTTCCGCTTTCCTTCCACTCCTCTTTTGGGTCTCGGTCACGGCTTTGCAGGTTACTCCAAACTCGCCATGTGCTCAGTTTTGCCACGGCGCTCCTGATTCGAAGTCCAACAAAACCCATGGTGACGAGATTGTCTGTAACGATGATGACTTCAAGAGACAGGCCGAGGGGCAGAAGTTCCAAAGATGTCTGGCCTGCTTACAGGACAGCACATTTGAAGAGGGTGATGAGAACGATCAAGATTGGTTCTTGTGTAGGTTACCTTCATGTCCATTTCTATGCCATCCTCTAATCTTGTTTACAACCAGATAACATGCGATACTCTTTCGACTATTGCATCTTTGGCTACCCAAACGCAACCGGAATACCTTCAGGCCCTTGTGTCACTTCGGAGGCATGTGGACCGATCGAAGATGCTTTAAAGGAGGGTATTACCAAACCCAACGATAGAGAGAAGTATGGTTATTGTGACACGAATGGCAAAGCCATGCTTGGCGATTCAGTTGCCAAATGCCAGGCCTGCGTCAAGGCAGATAGTAGCCAAACGATTATATCAAACTGTAAGTTGTATTCTCATCCAGTCACCTGCCAACTCTGACGTTTAACCAGTTCTCATCGCTCTTGAAGCCGGATGTCAACAACGACCTGATCCCGGTACCACGCTCGCGCTTAATGACACTGTCTTCAGCGACAGGTCCATCTCGATCCTTGACCCGTCTGCTTCTCTTACTCCTGGAGATAACCATGAACTTCCCAACACTTCGATTGCTGCCATTGCAGTTGGAGCAGTTGCTTTCCTTCTTATCTCTGCGGGATGTATATTCATGCAACATCGCAAACGCAAGAAGCTTTCCGCCCGCGATCGACGCTCTTCTCTTTCTTTCCGCTGCCAGGCACGCCTCACGCCACGGACACCTGGGTTCCACGACCTGCCGCCATATATGGACGAGGAGCGGAACATCTCGAAGTCTTCACTCTGGAGCTCAAGCAACGTAGTCAGGAGTCCAAAACAAGGTCACAAGCTTGGGATTGTCACCACGATTGTCACAATCCCTCATCCACCGCCTACAAAAGCCCCGTTACACACACCTTCTCGCGAGGATGCATCCCCAGCAGAAAGCGTCTCGAGTTTTTGCAACGCTCCTCTTCTATCCAATGGGACGGTACAGCAATGCAGCACTCCACGTGTCGCATCACCACTTTTCAGTCCTGGTCTCTCTATCACAACCCCCCGTTCAGGGACCTTCCCACGCGATTGCCAGGATAGCAACAATCCTTGGGCGCAGCAACCAACAAGTGCTACTACTAAAGGTTTCTTGAGAAAGAAGCAGTCAAGAGACTCTCAAGCACCAACCGAGACACGCAACATTCGGATTGTGTTTGATCCACCACCCAAAAAGCCTAGAAAGAGTTGATACACTTTATCGCTTCTCTTTTTTATCTCTTCATACTTATTTCATCAGTGGCGTTGTGGGTCAAAGAAATTTGGACGGGCGTAGACCTGGCGACGAAACTTCGACGGACGTTTGGGAATATTTGGATTGTTTGGCTGTGATACGTACATATATCGAAGAAGTGTCATTAAAGCCTACTTAGCTTCCGACGTCTAGTGTACAAAAATAAACTACTCAAGAGTATGATCTCAATACCTAGTATAAACTTACCGACTGATTTCGTTTCTTGTGCTTCTCGCGGCTAACTTTCTGACCTGAGGCGTGGTGAAAAGATGGACCTTCTTACATGTTTCCAGAAAGAATCTACCCGAAACTTTATATCCGTTTATCGGTTAGCTCTGTTGCCACCTGAGAGTTGGTGAAATCAAGAAGGGCTTTGTCAAAGCAGTGGCAGACTCAGTGTAACCGAATCGTATGGTGCTATAACTCTTTCTACACTCTCTTGGGCACGGCCAGCTCAACTTACGTTCGTAGAGCGACTGTGTCACGAATGCGAGGAACTACCCAACCGGGAAGTTTTTAGTCTCAACAGAGCGCTTCGCCTTGCCTAGCCGACGTGGTGGTTGCCAAAAAGTAAGGACCTGTGAGTACATAATCTTGGCCGCAGAAGGGAATCCAATCTTTCTGGTAACCTGGCTTATCAGGGAACACGTTACACTGGCGCTATACTTTGGGACTTTGGGTCCCGGGGTGATAGTGGTGCCTCATCTACCACCATGTGAATTGCTGGCAAGAAAATATAGTAAGCGTCTTCACGAAGACAAGTCTTCGGTGAGAATAATGTATTGTCCTTATCAAATACCTCTTCAAGTAGACATTGTGTGATGGCAAACCATCCTGATTTTTGGGTGATCTAATTAAGACCTTAGTTAAAATTCCGCGATTTTGTTGCAGAATTCACTGTCCGAAAGAGAATCACTGGCTTAGGGGCGTTGGCAAGCTCATATTTGACTTTTATCGTGAATGATGTACAATGTCCAGTCTTGGCTGAAGATGTCGAAAACATCACAATTAATCATCGCTGGATCTGGAAGACGACTAACCACCAGGTACTGATGCAAGTATCAGCGGATCTTCTACATGAGCCGATGTCTGGTAACAATATCCATGGTATGTTTTCTGTCTTGGACGAACTGGGCCAAGCTGTCAGTTATGCACATGATAAGACCATCGCTATACCTTGCATAGGCACCGGTTACCGAGTTCCGAAAATCACTCGGAATGTGCCTGTACTCGATGATGATGTCTCGGTTGGAAAAGGGCTTCTTGTCCGATGGTATGCGTGCTGCGGTTTCCATATCCAGTTTAACCAACAGTTTAATAACCAAAAGGAAGGCGTTGCTGTTTCTTAGATTACAAAGGCAAGAGCGATGACTTGGCAAATGGAAAGTGGTGGGTGTCTGCCTGCCTATTTCTGAATGATATTGCCGTATGTTGGTCTTGCCTACGCCTGCCCAATTGAATATAACAGAAAATCGTTGGCCGATTAAAAGAAGCTTAAATTAAGCTGCATCGAAGGATGTTTCTAGCGCGGGGAAGTTAGGCTGTTTTAGGAAGGTGGCTGTTTTGTGGGGAGCTAGGTGGTCTTGTGTAGGAAAACCATGTTTCTTATTACGACCTTCATGGATAAGGAACATCATCAATGGAAAGGAGATATCATAGTTGGAAGAGTTTAATCTCATTGAGGATAAGCCGTTTGGCTTCAGTGATCTAGCCAATATGGGCTGCAGGCTTAGGCTGTGTCAAGCAAGTTACTTTCATCATGAATTGATAAGGATGGAATACTGATAGTCTATTATTACCTATCTACATATTTTTCGTATCTAACCGACCCTTATCACACATACACCAATTCCATTTATCCCAAGTAATCACCGAACAATGACCAGTCTAAAGCGTTGCAACGCCCAAAAATGAGACTTCCATAGCTACCATGTATCCAACTTATCTTTCCCGTCTTTATCATGCCCAGAATTACAAAAGTTCTCATCGGCCGGTGCCAAGATTTGGAGCAACGAGCCATCCATATAGAGCCAACACCAATGTCAACCTCCGCATGCTTGTAGCACTATCTTGGCGCGCTTGTTATCACGGGACCGAAAACAAACTGGCTAATCAGGAACGATACTCAGCTGCTCCAGATGCATATATCTTGGCACTGTCGCCTTTTGATGCAACATTTCCGGGGGTCATATCCTAACTAGGACTTCTTAGATAAGGACTGTCCGTTCTGCCAAGCCGAAGGGATTCATTCCTCGACAACCTCGACTTTTTGTTTTGGGGTGCCAGGAACTCTGAAGCGAGTGTAGTACAGCTTGTGAATGTACATACATCGTCGGAACATGGCGATGCCAAACCTCACAAGAATTTAGCTGCAAGACATGTGCACTTGGCAGGTCCAAAACACTCGGATACTGCACTGTCCCTCTCGCCCAGACGCGAACGCCAAAATCTCCGAGCACCAGCAAGCCACCGAAAGCTAAAACTGACTACTAAAGACCTTTTTTCCCGCCGCCAAGTAAAAGGTGAGACTAGTATCCATATAGGTATTTGCAAAAGTTCGCCCTGTCTCCATGTTGGTAATTGTAAAGATACATCCCATTCGCCTCCCTTGACCACTATGCCACCAAACTCATTGTCTTCACTATCAAAGCTGCATGAATTGCTCTTGGCAGTCCGAGCGATGTAGCCACCCTGGCCTTGAGGCTCCTGGTATCAGGCCCTTTATAGTAGGTAGTTAATACGACCTTCTCTTTTCATTCCCATCCTTGCGCCAGAGGTACATCCTCCTGACCCCAAAGATGCACAATCTGCATGCTCGAGTCCCATGTCTCGTCAGATCTGGCGTCTTGGCCCAACCCTGTTTGCAGGCCTTTCGCCTTCGCGTCGATCGCTGAATGTTACCCATCTAGAGTGCTGTACTGCGCGAGGTCGAAAGTGGTAGCTTCGCCCGACGGCTGGAAACTGTATAAAAGATGTGTCCCCGTGGCAGGTGTTTCCCTCCCCTTGACTGTCTAGTTCGTGTCAGATTATACCATTCCTTTGCGGTCCATCACAAATCAGCAATCCTCCACAATGGCGCCTACCGGAGACGCTATGGGCGAGACCGTTGCTGCGGCTGGCCTCCACGCTGAGATGGTTGACGAGAAGCGAGCATCTATGGCCGCTGAGAGGAGATCTTCTGTGGTCACCGACCCTCAGGCTCCTACCGCTGCTGTGTCCGCTGGTGGCGTCACCGCAGATGGGGAGTTTCCCACCCCCGAGGAGATGCAAAGCTTGAGGCGAATTGCCAACAAGATTCCCATGAAGCTCTTCAGTATCGCCTTTATTGAATTATGCGAAAGGTTCGCTTAGTAAGAAGGAAGAAGCTTGAATCAACTAAGCTAACGACATCCAACAGGTTCTCTTACTACGGTTGCACGGTAGTTTGTAAGTTTTGTGTCCAGCCCTAATCCAATATCGACCAATCTAACTTTTTAAAAGTCACAAACTTCATCCAGCAGCCTCTCCCTCCTGGCTCCACTACCGGTGCCGACGATGAGCAGCCTGGCGCCCTTGGAATGGGTCAGCGAGCCTCGACCGGCATCACTACCTTCAACCAGTTCTGGCAGTACCTGATGCCCCTTCTCGGAGCCTATCTCGCTGATCAGTACTGGGGTCGTTACAGGACCATCAGCTATGCTCTGGTCGTCGACATCATCGGTCATATTATTCTTATCATCTCCGCTGTCCCTGGTGTTATCCAGAGCGATGGTGCTCTCGGCGCCATGATCGTTGCCATTATTGTCATTGGCTTCGGTACTGGTGGTTTCAAACCCAACGTTAATCCTCTCATCGTCGAACAGCTTGGTGAGCAGTACATGCATGTCAAGACCCTCAAGTCTGGCGAGCGTGTCATTGTAGACCCTGCCGTTACCATTGAGCGCGTTTACATGTGGTTCTACTGGGCTATCAATATCGGAGCTCTGGTCGGTCAGGTTACTATGGTTTTCGCCGAGAAGTATGTCGGCTTCTGGCTATCATACACTCTCCCTACCTTCATGCTGTGCATTTGCCCTATCATCTTGTTCCTGAACCGCAAGAACTACGAACGACGACCCCCCGGTGGTTCCGTCCTGGGCCCTGCCATGAAGACCTTCTTCCTTGCTCAGAAAGGCCGCTGGAGCATCAACCCCTTCCAGACATGGAAGAACATGCACACTGGAGATTTCTGGGAGAACGTCAAGCCATCTCGATTCAGCCACGAGAACCGCCCCAAATGGATGACTTTCGACGATGCTTGGGTCGATGAGCTTCGTCGTGGATTCAATGCTTGTGCTGTGTTCTGCTGGTACCCCATCTTCTGGCTTTGCTACAATCAGAGTATGTACCCTTTTATAATGCTCTGGAACATTGTTCAGTGTTTTCTTTTTCCGAATGATTTTGAACAAAAACTAACAACGATATTAGTCAACAACAACCTGATCTCTCAGGCCGCTTTGATGCAGCGTCATGGTGTCCCCAACGATATTCTCTCCAATCTCAACCCCTTCGCCCTCTTGATTTTCATTCCCCTCAACGATCGCCTAATCTACCCTGCTCTCCGAAAGGCCGGTATCCGTTTTACCCCCATCAAGAAGATCACGGCAGGTTTCTTCACTGGCGCCGCCGCCATGATTTGGGCTGCTGTTGTCCAACACTATATCTACCAGAAGTCTGAGTGTGGCATGCGGGCATCCGGAGAAGACTGCGCAGTCGTTGAGATCAATGTCTGGGCTCAGACTGGTGCTTACGTTCTCATTGCTCTGTCCGAAGTCTTTGCCTCAATTACTTCTCTCGAGTACGCCTTCTCCAAGGCTCCCAAGAACATGCGTTCCATGGTCCAGGCCGTTGCTCTCTTCATGACTGCTTTCTCAGCCGCTCTTGGACAGGCTCTGGTTGGTCTTGCAGCTGACCCTCTCCTTGTCTGGAACTACGGTGTTGTTGCCATCCTTGCTGTGATTGCTGGAACTTGCTTCTGGTTCCAGTTCAAGGACTTGGATGTTCACGAAGATGAGCTTAACGCTCTCCCTGAGGGTCAAGCAGGTACCAAGCTCGACGAGGAGTCTCCTATGGGCGAGAAGCGAGTTGACGGATAAGAGGTTGCTGTTTGAAAGAACGAGCTATACATACCCGTATTGGTTTTTAGTCTCGATACCCCTTGGATAATTGTCCAAGTCATTTAGCTTCACTTATAGGACTAATTTATTCATCCGCGATATACTACAAAATTGTTTCTTTCCACCCTTACCCTATGTCGTCCAGATCTACTACAATTATGTTGAACAACATGATGATGGGAGACCGTCGTCTTTTCCAGACTGGACTGACAATCAGATCAGATAAAAAATGGATACATTTATGCTGAAGGGTCTAAGCTAACATGGTACGTTGGCATCTTATGACTATCTTATGGGCCAAGCTTACTCAATTGTTCATGCCAGGAGCACCCGTTGGCCCGAGACGTTGGAACAAGTGAGCAGCATTGAGGACATATGTTGTTATGGATAGGTATATGAAACCAAGCCTTGTACAACTAGCTGAACTAACAGGTATTTTGGAGAGGGTCGGAGTCTTGAATATATGTAATTGCATGTTCGCCAAACCGCCTTATTACCCGGGGCAATGCAATGAAACAGCCTCACTTCCTTACTTCCTTCTAGAAAAAAGTCGGAAAGAAATACACACGGCAACTTTCCGTGAAAGTAACTTTGGCTAGTCATGGCGATCCACTTGAAAATGGAGGCAATTGCATCATGCTGGGTCATTCATTCTCCATATATATCCCCGAATTTAGCAATCATGAATTCGGAAAGAGTTTATTTCTCGACTTTTATAAATCAATCTCTCTTTTTAAATTGCTCATCATCCATTGCCATTCAGAATACTCATTCGTCTACAAGAACCGAAATAAAGTCACTGCAAAACACATTCATCATGTCTCAGGACGTACCCGACAACTATATCCCCAAGTATGCTCAGCAGGACGAGTGGGAGGACAAGGAGCTTCAGAAATTCGCGATTGAGTTCTATCGCATCTCAGACAGGCCAGAAGAGAACCAACGCTGGGTCGACTCATTCTGCGAGGACGCACGTGTTCAGATTGGCGCTGATAAGGCGCGTGGCACAAATGGTTAGTTTTGAGCAATCTCGGATGCATTCGTCTCAATCTGTTGAGAAATGTTGAGCTGATGAATCAATTTACCTAGACCTGGCCCAGTTCAGAACTCGAATGTGGAAGCTAGTCAAGGAGAGGAAGCACACTGTACTCAAGGTCTTCCCTGGAAGATTCCCAGACTCGGAAGCCAACGAGAGCGAGGTGATGATCCTCGGTGAGGTCGGCGTGACTACGACAGATGGACGACTCAAACAAGCTGCTTGGTCAGCCCACGCGGTTGTGAAGAAGGTCGATGGAGCCTGGAAATTCAAGGAGTACCGAGTTTGGTTGCAGGATGAGGGACTTCTATGAAGGATGGACGCAATCAACCGAAACGGACAAAAGTGAATTTGTGCATAGCCTTTAGTTGCGTTGATGAATAGCAAAACAGAACAAAATAAAACAAAACAAAACAATCGGGAAGCCACTCCCCCGATACGTCATCTCAGGATGGAAATTGCGGGGAGACAAATGCCGAAGGATGCCGTTATCGTTATCGTTATCGTTATCGAATCAATTGAGCACGCCGATTAATGGGCAAGTCTCGCAGGGGTGATGAGATGGATTCGGGAATGGGGAATGGGCGAGACTAATAGCAACACCCCCAGTATGTACAGAGTACGGTTGACTCATTCATCTCGCTGCGTTTATTAGTTGGACCTCGGACAGCTGAGATGAATGGGCTAGGCTAAATAATCAAGGTTCACCGTCCCTTGCCTTACCACGATGCCGTGTGCTAAATCTGGACAAGCAACGTGCCCATCCCCTGGTGATAATAGGAGAGGCACGCTTCGCACGGCCACATGCTGATGGCGTAGACGGTATGATCAGGTGAGAGAATCATGTGGCTAGGGGGTTGGCCAGATGCTGGAACAGGAACAGGAACCGGAACCAAACAAGGATACAACCGGTAATACCAAGTTATGAATGGATGGTTTATGCTGAGATCGAGAAGAGGTGAGATCAATCGTCATCAACTTCCTCAAAGTACCCGAGGTCGTGGATAAACCTGTTATTATGGCGAATGGGGGATGACAACGTATCGATAACGACTTGACTTTGTATGTGTGTACATATATTGAGGCGCGGTTAATCCGGTCTAGGATGGGTCTTCAAGTTCCGGATTCGATCTGATTTGATACAGCCATTTTCCTTCATTCCCATTCCCTTTCTCGGGTCCTGGTTATGGTCAGCCAGCGCATGAACCTGTATCTAACCCCGCGCCCAGGATAAGAGCATCAAGGAATGGATGGCAACTCTGGAGTCTAGCTAGGTAGGTATTCACCGCAGTATGAGAATGAAAACCGATCCCTTGACTTCCCGAATGAGCTAGAAATGTGACAGGGACGAAACCGTGTAGATCCGCCATTTTGATCGCCTACCCATACTCCATATGTATGTACAGTACTACAGAGACAGACTATCGAGTCTGGTCTGGGTGAGGTGTCTTATCGCATGAGGGGTTGAATAGAACAGCTCCTTATCACCACTAGCCATGGAGGCCCAGCCAGGCCCGCCAGCCCCCATAAGAATACCCATCCCGCGCTAGAACATCCTCGGGGCTCAGTGTGCATGTGGCCTGTAGAGTCAAGAATTAGTCAAACATCATCACACCAAGATGGTTATCTTCATTTCTGTCATGGCTCCTTTCTCCAATGTCCTGTGTACCTGTCCCCTTACACACCCCATGTTTAGCGTCCCCTCTCTCAAGGCGTCAGTGACGGGATGTAGGTACTAATCCTGGCTGCTACACCAGATATCCCGGCGTGACTCTATCCGACATGACTGCCTCCTACTGACTGACTGTACACCTTCCTTTGAGCGAGCTCCATCTCAACAATTGATCCTCTCCTTTCACTTGTTTACAACTCAACTCAACTTAACTCTTCAGTGAATGACTACACGATACAAGCATCAAACAAGCGCATGACGATTTCTTTCACTTCCAACTCTATAACGATCTTTGTTTCATCATCATCTGGTTCTGTCTCTATTGCATCTATCATCCACCCATCTTACATACTACCTACCTACATCCCATTACATACAACTTTAGACTATCTATCTACTACTTACCGCACAGCTGGTCTGCGCCGCTATTATCCACTCAACAATCTCGAGCATCTCGCCGTTCATTCTCGATAATCACTCAACTTGACCAAATACTTACTGCGTTGCCTTCTTCCCAGCCTTTTTTACCTCTTTATTCGACACTCAGTATCACTTTGGTTGCTATTGCTAATCTCCCCTTCGATCTGTACGAGCCTACCATTTGGCGTCATTCCATTCGACACTGTACAGAGAGGTACGCGACATACCAAAGGATACAGACTGCGAACCTTAATAAACAAGTGCCGGCGTCACCTCTTAGGAAACAGACTTGACGCCTCTTGACTGGCAACTACGTTCTGCAGAAACGCGAGCGTTTTTTGGGGTAGGAAACTGCTCTGACACTTGTCCAAATCAGTTGAATGCCTTGTAAGTTGGTACCTCTTTACCTCCAACGCTCAGCTACCATTCGCCCCTACATTACCCCTCTACTCCATCATATAATGGTATCTCCTTCCCAATCCATGTGCGCAACGCGCGCTGCCTTCCACCACAGCAACCCGAAAGGCTAACCATGACTCTTTCCTCAGCCTCTAAGAAGGACAGGAAACATGCTAGAGAAAGTGGCGGTATTGCCGCGGCCGTGACAAAGCAAACAGCTGGAAAGTTCGCGTGAGTACCTAGCTTCTAGTCCACGAGACTCATCCATCACAATGTTGAGTACCTGGCTGACCCGCAGTCACATTCGTAGCACCGCCAACAATACCAGCACCAACCCAAGCATTAAAGACAACGCCAATAACACCAATAACAACGGTGGAGAAAGCAAGAGCTCGTCTACTTCGGTCGCTTCCACGCCCCCGGTCGATACACCAGAGATCAAGCCTTCCTCCGTCCCTAACAATGACAACCCTGCCGTCTCTCCCATGCTTGCTGCATTGTCCACAACTCCAGCTTCCGTGAGCACAGCGCCGAGTATGAATAACGACTGGATGAGAAGCGGTATTGCTGGCTCCCCGGGAAATTTGATCAGCATCATGGGTGACTCGCCTCCTACTCAACCCTCCTCATATGAGGACTCGGGTCGACTGCATCATGGATGGGCTGTCCAGCGTCCTTACATGAGTCCCTCGCCCTCGTCTCTATCGCCACCAACCCACGGTCGTCGTCCCTTGAGCTTCCAGATGGATGCCCAGTATCAGTCTCCAGAGACACCGCCTCTGGCTGGTCACTATCGCCGTAGCTCAGTTGCGTCTCCCTTTAATGGTGCGAGAATCGGAAACCTGCCGCCGCTTCCTCACCAACCCCAAGCGCATTTCTATGGAGCCCCCGATATTGACCTGAACCTGACAAACAACTCTGGCATGAAAGCTGGTGAGCGTGGTTACTTCTTTGGTTTCGACAAGCTTCCCGAGTGCCCCGACTTCCCATCTAGTCCGAGCAACGTCGTCATCGCTGGGTATGAGGGTGGCTTGGACGTATATACCGTCGGTAAGAGGGGCCTTGAACCTGCCGCAAGCTTGAAGGGACTACGGGGAGGTGTCCATTACGCCAAGATACTTCCATGGACACTTGACAATGACAAAAAGCCACTCTTCCCTCTCGTGGCGGTGGTTCTGCATGGTCCCGTTCTACCTGCCGGCGCATCTGACCCTACACAAGACGATGGACCTAGTCCCAGACCTGATGGAGCGGCGAGTCCTCGGTCAGTCTATACTCACCAAGAAGGCTTCCAAGGAAGACAAAGCATAGACGCTTATCAGACTTCTGTCGAGGTTTACTCGCTCAGAACGAACCAACTTGTCGATGTGTTACTTCAGGCACCAAAAATACAAATCAACCCTGAAATCTCCGTTACAAACCCTATCTTCAGACCGCCTCCACCTAGCGGTGTCTTCACAATTCGGGCAGATTCCGGTACGCTCGCGGTGTGCTCAGGCGTTACTGGCGAATGTTGGGTTTACTTGCAGCTATTGGAGGACCAGAACGGTCATGTATTTACATGTGTCGGCAAGATCTGGACTAGCCTTCAGCAAAGTGCCCGAGGCGAGGTACCAGAGGAGACGGATAAGACACGTATTTCAACTGCACCCCCGCGATCGAGCCCGCAAACACCTATTCTGGCCATCAGTGGACGATGGATCGCTTACTGTCCCGCGACCCCGTCATCTCAGGTTTCTCTCAGAGCTCATGTGCCACTCCCAGTATTGGGCAAGGCACCTGGGCTTGCTACTGTGACTCCGCCACAGCTGCCATCGTCTTCTGCATCGGTAGATCTCCCCATATCCGATAGCGTTGTGAATAAAATTATGCGCGAAACGACCCAAGAGCTTATCCAGGGCGCCAAATGGGTCGGGCAACAAGGCTGGCAGGCTTGGAATTCCTACTGGAATAAGTCAAGCCCCCAATCGCAAACTCAACAGGCACGTTCTCCTCCCCAAGGCTGGGCAGGCACTCGATCACCTCGTGGCGACTCGTCTCAGTTCCCTCCTACACACGGATCGACCGGCCAGACCGTAGCAAAGGACCCAGGTCTCGTGTCCATCATTGACACAGAATCTCTCCTTGCTTCGTCTTCAGTTCATCCAATCACCACCTTTGCGCCACCTCTGGGGTGTAGCTTCCTTTCGTTCTCCCCATCATCCTTGGCTTTGTTTACAGCTAGCAGCAAGGGTGATGTGCAGACAGTCTGGGACCTCTTCCGTATTCAACATACTAGATCGTCCCCATTACAGGCTACAGTGAGCCCAAACATAAGCACAGGTCCTCAGGTACGACAAATTGCACAGTTCTCACGAATGACAGTTGCACGCATTGTCGATGTTGCTTGGACGCAGGCGCAGGGCGAACGATTGGCTATGGTGACCGAGCGTGGTACCGTACATCTTCTTGACATGCCATCGAGTGCATTCATGTGGCCAGCACCTCGTCGCCGTCAAGCTGTCCAAGAGAGTGGCACTGCGACACCAGAGCAGCCAAGCACAGCCGTCTCTTTGGCAACTGGCGCTTTCGGTGCTGCTTATCAAGCTGCGAAACCATTTGTGTCACGACCCCGCCGCAGCAGCGGCAATGTATCCAATGTTCCCGGCAACAGTCTGAAAGACTCGGCGGCCATGGGAGGACGGGTGATTGCTGCTAGTATCAGCAGTTCACTCGGAAAGACTGGAACCGCGATCAACCAGCTTCGGCACACCGGAGAGAACCGTGTTTCCTTGCCGCTTAGTTCGAGCCTCCCTTCGACGTCATGCGTCACCTGGGTCAAAAGCCGAAGACATCAAGGCCTTTTTGTGGTTGGGGACGGCTTGGTGCGAGCTTTCTCCTGTAGAACTCGCCGCTCTAGCGTACAGGCCGGCAGGAAGGTGACACGGGCCAGCAGATATCATGATTATAACGTGCCGAACCTACCCAGCGACCTGGTAGCTCCAGCAGTGCGACAGATGGTGGACTTGGGCGCCCAAGATGAGATTCTCGACCTTTCAGATCGCGATATGGACGCGGGGAACACCTTGACACTCAATGCACGACCTCGTGTGGCATCGGCAGATCACTATATGGAATCCTCCATCCCCCAAGCTGAGATAGAGTCTAGTGCGCCCTATCAGCCTTTCCACACAGACCGTCGGGTGACGCTCTGCGAGTACCGCAGAGGTACAATTGATCAACTCGAAGCTGTCTCCGCCATGCTAGCCGATACCAACTTAGAAGAAAACGCACTATCAAAGAAAAAGAAGAAGAAGGGGCAACCCATGGAAACATATGCATCTAGAGAAGTGACAAGCACAACAGCCTGGGCCTTTGGTCAGGATATTCCAGTGGTTCGACTGGACTTGGGCTTGCCCACTGTTACTGAGGAGGAGTACGATGGCCCCGAGGATCATATTGCTTTGCCCCCTTCTGCCATGGAGCGGGTGATGCAGTACGGTGACGAGGCGCAGATTGTGGTGACGACGAGAAGACGTCGCGGAGCTCAAGGGGGTAGTCAGGGTGAGGATGGCTTCTTTGAAGATGATTGCGAAGTTCTCGATTTTGCAGATCAGAGGGTGTAAGTCAGATGAGTCTCCTCTCAACAGGCAATATGTGCAGGGGTTTTGTGGCGCATGGATTGTTGAGCTTTACTTCATTATACGGATTTGATGCTCGGGATCAATAATCCATCGACTTGACTATTCAAACATGGAGCCAAATTTCACCTTTCCATACTCAACATGAATAGCAGCATTTAACTAAATCATTGGGTCCGGAATGTTGGAGTTGATTGATTCTTGATGTGTAGGCATTTTGCTTCACGGAAGAAACATTCTTTAGCACGGAATTCGCTTTTTGGCAGTTCATAATGCCTTGTTAAATAAATAGAAACACATTAGATACCCATCCCCCTCAGTGCTCCTTTATTTCTCCTGCTAAAGGTTACTGCCCCACGGTATCCAAGGTTCAGGCGACGACATGTTCCGTGGTGCGATTAGGTGACTTTAAATGCCAGTGAACAATTAAAAGGTATATGAAACGGTATGCTGATCGTCTAGTTGGCCTTCTTAGCGGCAACCTTGGCCTTTGCAGCCTTCTTCTGGTTGCTCCGAATCATGACCATGCTAAGGAAGGAGCCAACAACAGCGGAACCGAGGAGAATGATGATGACGGGGATGCGAATGGCCCAAACGCGGGGAGGGAAGAAGTTCTGGAGAGGGTGATCGTCGTCGACAAAGGGCTGAAGCAATTGTTAGCTCAAGATGCATCTATAAACATGGGTACCCGGGAAGGATAACTGAGGGTCGATAGTCATATGATGGCACCGAGGTTGGAGGGGTACTTGCCATGAGAAGAGTCCAGATGGTGTAGTAGGTGAAGACGACAGAAGCGGCCACGAGCATGGCGAGACCGACAATTTTGTCCAACTGTAGTAGCAGAATTATGTTAGTAAAGTCGAAGAAGAGCGAGGGGTTGCTGCGCTGTGATGCCCCAGGCGGAACCGCGTAAGGGGACAAGCTTGTAGATCGTCTTTCGAAGCGGACATGATAGGTAGGTACTGACCATTGTTAAAGATGCGCAAGGTGAGCGAACGTAGACCTTGGATGAGCCGAAGAGAAGAGTGAGGCAGAAGAGTAGAAATAAAGGAGCGTTGGAAAGTTTGTCAAAGTGTGTTAAGAGTACCTGCTAAAAGGCCAAATTTACAATGGACGCGATTTCACCTCCTGATGACCTAGCATGCAGCATGTCTCGGAGTGGGTGGAGCAGACGCCACCGCACCGCCACATTGGATCATTATGTAGCAGCTCCAGGTCTGATGTGGCGCAACATAACTTCTATTAGCTGCCGGCCTAACTTTTTCAGTCGCGCTGTGCTCCAGCCTCAGAACAAGTTAGCGACGACATCTTCTCAGCGCGTTGAAGATTCCCACCACAATTCAACCACATCATCAGAAAATTAGGGAAACAGGAACAGAAACAAAAAAAAACTATCGACTGCGATTGTAACTGCAACCTTTTTTCTCACGATGGCTTCCGCCGAGGTTGACCTCCCTCGTCGCAACCGCGACCGCAACGACAAGCCCGATGGCGACTCTTATCGTCCTGGGAGGTCCCAGCGATCGCCTTCTCCCCGTCAAAAACGAGATGCTGCGCCTGTACGAACGGAGGAGGAAAAGCAGGCTGCCGCAAAGGCCGAGTACGAGAAGCTTCTAACAATGAGATCCGGCGGAACGTACATCCCACCCGCGAGACTGCGCGCGCTTCAGGCACAGATCACAGACAAGACGAGCAAGGAGTACCAGCGCATGGCGTGGGAGGCACTCAAGAAGAGTATCAACGGTCTTATCAATAAGGTCAATACGGCGAACATCAAGTTCATCGTTCCCGAGCTGTTTGGGGAGAACTTGGTTCGTGGCCGGGGTCTGTTTTGTCGATCGATCATGAAAGCCCAGGCTGCCAGTTTGCCTTTCACACCCATCTACGCCGCGATGGCTGCGATTGTCAACACCAAGCTACCTCAGGTTGGAGAGCTTCTAATACGCCGTCTGGTCCTCCAGTTCAGAAAGGGATTCAAGCGAAACGACAAGGCCGTTTGCCTCTCGTCTACCACCTTCCTCGCGCATCTCATCAATCAGCAAGTTCAGCACGAAATGCTTGCTGGTCAAATTTTGCTCCTACTACTCCACAAGCCCACCGACGACAGTGTTGAGATTGCGGTCGGTTTCTGCCGTGAGGTTGGACAATACCTAGAGGAGATGCAGAGCTCGATTGCGAACGTAATCTTTGATCAATTCCGAAACATTCTGCACGAAGCCGATATCGATAAGCGAACGCAGTACATGATTGAGGTGTTGTTTCAGGTACGAAAGGACAAGTTCAAAGACAACCCGGCTATTAAGGAAGAGTTGGATTTGGTAGAAGAGGAGGATCAGATCACACACCGAGTCGACCTGGAAGGCGATATCGAAGCGCAGGATGGACTCAACATCTTCAAGTTCGACGCAGAATGGGAGGAGCACGAAGAGGCATACAAGAAACTCAAGGCCGAGATTCTAGGTGAAGGCAGCGACGACGAAGATGACGACGAGGACGAATACGAGAGCTCCTCCGAAGATGAGGAGGATGAGAAGACAAAGGCCATGGAGATCAAGGATCAGTCCAATGCCGACCTGGTCAACCTGCGCAGGACTATTTACCTCACCATCATGTCCAGTGCCGACCCTGAGGAAGCTGTCCATAAGCTCATGAAGATCAACCTTCCTGCAGGACAGGAGCCTGAACTTCCCTCCATGATTGTGGAGTGTTGCTCGCAAGAAAAGACATACACCAAGTTCTTTGGCATGATTGGCGAGCGCTTCGCTAAAATTAATCGACTTTGGTGCGACCTCTTTGAACAGGCTTTCGCCAAGTACTACGAAACCATCCATCGATACGAAAACAACAAATTGCGCAATATCGCAATGCTGTTTGGCCATATGTTCGCTTCAGACGCTCTAGGCTGGCACTGCCTATCTGTCATTCACTTGAACGAGGACGAGACCACGTCTAGTAGCCGTATCTTTATCAAGATTCTGTTCCAGTTTATTGCGGAGGAGACCGGTATGCCCAAGTTGAGGGCACGTTTGACAGACGAGACACTCCGGCCTAACCTGGAAGGTCTCTTCCCCAGAGATAACCCCCGCAACATTAGATTCTCCATCAACTACTTTACAAGTATCGGCATGGGCGCTCTCACAGAAGAAATGCGCACACACCTTCAGAATATGCCCAAGCCCGCTTTGCCTGCTCCTGCAGCCGCAGCGGATTCAGACTCAGATTCCGTCTCTAGCTATTCATCTTACACAGGCTCTTCGTACTCGCGATCTCGATCTCGCTCGCGAACACCACGAAAAGTTGCTGACCGAGGTCGATCACTCTCTCGATCCCCTGGTCGAAAGAGCAGGGGACGTTCATACAGCTCATCGAGGTCAAGGTCATACTCACGATCTGTATCTGCACGAGGAAGAGGTCGCAGTCAGTCTGGTTCCGCCAGCCCTCCCGGACGCGGTCGTCGTTACATCAGCGAGAGTCGCTCGCGATCCCCAGCTCCTCGTAATGGTAAGGGCCGAGCTCGCAGCGCCTCCTACTCGTCTCGAAGCCGATCTCGCACGCCACCGCGACAAGCACGCGGAGCACCACCCACAGCTAAAGATGGGCGAAGCCGCTCATATGATTCCCAGAGTCGATCCCCCTCTCCTGTGAGAAAGCGGGAGAGGTCGTACTCTGGTAGCCCAGCGCCTCGAGGCCGACCGCGCGGAAATGCCGGACCTGGCACTCATAGGCGCAACAGCTCATCTGTCAGCGACGGGCCACGAGATAAGGCTAAGCAGTACAGCCGTTCACCTTCATACGACTCACGATCCCCGCCACCAAGGAGGGCTCATCCCGAAAGCGTGTCACCCCCACCTGCGCGCAATGGGCGTCAGCCTTCATACACGCCGTCGCCCAGCCCACCGCGCCGTGGAGGAAAGAAGTCGTTGAGCCCTGTGCCGCCAAAGAGGAGACGTTACAGCGATAGTGTCTCCAGGTCACCGCCACCAATGAAGCGAGGACGACGGGGCAGTTGAAAGGAAATAAGAGAGACAAGTCCATGAGACGATAGGTTTATAATGAAGAGAGGGGTTCCCTAGTAATTAGTTGAGGTGTTTCATCAGCGGGACCTACCAAAATTGAAAATGATTGAGGCATAAGTTGCTTGTTGTTCTACTGTCTTTATCTTCTCTGACTAGTGAAGTTAACGGGCTTCATTCACTTACCATATCTGTTTTATGTGCTGTGAAGGGGATCCATGGATCAAGTTCCTATCTCAGAAGTCACTTCTATAATACCCAGGTGTGGTTTGGCCGTCTGCAAGTAGGATTTTCGTTTTGATTTAGTGCAGATTTCTGAAATTCCTACTTTATGATGAAAAAGTGCTTTTACACATCAAGAGATATCTTATGGCATTGTTTGTGTGCTCCATGTTTTCGCGATATGTTAAACAGGTTTCTCCCGCCCACGTTTTGTTATGCTACCTAGTGATGAATTGGATGAATGAGACTGTCGTTTGTTTGGGTCTTTCCTTAGTGCCAAATATTCCTTTGATGAAACCGTTTGATGCTTGAAATCCTAGGACGAGCGTTATTGATGGCGTTTGTGATCTACCTGCCATGACAACTCCTTTTCCAACTAGTGACAGTCATACGAAGAATAATAATACATGGACAAACAGCATCATTATCTATTCCCCGATTCAAATGAAAGTGTTTGTATGCCTCATCATTTCCCTTTTGTGCTTTTCTTGAATACTCAATATTATCACAGCTATCATCCTGACATCCACCATTATTTCACAAATCATCGTGATCGTCATGGAAGTCATCACCTTTTTTCTCATTCTTTCTATTTTGCTTGCGTTCTTCGCTAACGACCCTCTGCACACACCATTTAAAGCTCTTGCTGCAACGGGTGTTGTTGTGTTCTTCGCATTGGTTGGAGGTAAACATAAACATCGTCTCTCTCTGCTCCTTGGAGTTGGTACTGATAATCTCCAGGTGCCTCGTTCCTAAACGATCTCTTCGTCACTATTCAAAAGCGATTGGAGGAATCACCAGAAGACGAGGGCTTTGCAAGGCCCTCTCTGCGTAGAGTGGCAGACTACGGACCTGCAGAGTTCGACACCCACGATAAGTTCTACCACGCTCATGGCCTCTGCTGTAGCGAAAAGGGGCACTGTCACTCTTGTCTTAAGCAGCATGCCGAGCGGTTTAGAGAAGAACATGCGGAAGATGGTCTTGAGTTCGACAGGCAGTTCAAGCAAGCCCTTGCCGAATAGGATGGGTAAGGGTATGTGATTCTTGGGATCCGAAGAGACAAAAGGACACTGCGAAGGGTTACAAAACAGCGAGTAAGGATACCTGATTCTGTGCTTCGACGCCTATATCGGTCAGCTTTGCGACAAGAATAGGTAGTCATTGGGGGGTACATGACAAAGGAAAGCGTTATCTTTTGAGCAGGAATTGTACCAATCTAGCAGATAAGTTTCCCACATTTGCTTATTATCGACAATGCCTCATTTTTCTTGTGCTGCGTTCTATGTTACCATAAATATTGACGGTATACATGAGAGTTATTGTCCTTTTGATCGCTTCAGACACGGGTTTAGGACAGTCAAACAAAGCTGTTCCTCGGTCTGGTTTCCATTATCAGCCTGATGTTGAACTAATCAGGTTGACATACTGGCATAACTCCTTTATGCTACGAATACCATGGGCAAGAGCACTAACACGCGGATATCATGTCCACACTCACGAGTTTAATGAGAGCATATCACTTCACTCCAAGAAGAACAAGACGTCTCGGTCGCATTCAACAACTCTGATCTATTCCACCATTCTGTCTACAAGAGGTAATTCTTTCCCGATGTCAAGTATGTGGTTTCCAATATCTCCCCACATTCTTTCACATCGTTCCTAGTTCTCGATACGGTTGTTGTTTACAGCCTACCTATTGCCTTGCCCTCGGACAACCGGTCATTCTCGCTGTCCATGACTTTCTTCCTAGTAATATCGGCTGCATGAATCTAAAGCCTTTTGCCTCCCTTGATGTCTTTCGAGTTACTAATACCGTCTGAGGACTTCTTTCCGTCACAATTCGTATCCCCGTTTGCACCAAAGTGAGCGGCTCCAGCACCCACAACTGCGCCAGCAGCCTGGACGACACCGTGAACGATAGGGACTCCATATCCAGCCATCCCGTAGCTTTGAAGCGTTGCAAAGCCGCTGTGAGCCATGACATTACCGATTCCTGCTTGCAAGCCCGCAGCTGTAGATCCTTTATTCAGTCAGCAAATATGTGAGAATCAGGGCGTAGTTCTGTCTGACCTGCAGCTATTCCGTTCGCCCCAAAACCAGCAATGGCAGCAGCTGGCGCAACGACCACAGCTGGCGCGGCTACCATGATAACGGCTGCTCCCATAGCCACCGTAGCTCCAGGTTTCTCTTTCGCGTATTGTAAAGTACTGTTCGCAGCCTTGTTCTCAGGTCAGTACGATGTTTCAGCAAGAGGGGGTGTGAGTGTAGCTCACGTGGAAGAGGTGGGCTTTTGCGGATGCAAGCATGGTTGTTGATATTGATGAATCAAGTTGTGTATTTGGGATACAGGAGTTGAGTCTCGGACGAGGATGATGATGGTGAGGGCAGTAGGGATTATCTTGGGTGAGGAAAGGATGGTCTGCCAGGATATAGGTCTGTCGACAATAAATATCCAGGCTGTCAAAGACGGCGCCTATTCCTTCAAGACGCTGTCAGCCTTGGGAAGTTAATATTGAAAACGCCTTCCAAGGGTTGGACCAACATCGTATAGGCGCCAGCATGATTGCATACGTTTATTTGCATTTGAGGGGTAACATAATGTAAGGTACAACCAACAAACACTTGTAGGCCAAAGGAGCGGCCTTGTCTAACCTTGAAGTTACCTGGCTGGATAATGTATGTTTGATGACTGTGACTCAACTTGTTCTAGGAAAATAAACTCTCAAAGGGGGGTTGTAAGCTTTAACATGAAATGACAAACCGGGAGTGGTTTGTTATATGCAATGTGCTTCGGATGAGTGGAAAAGCTTCAGATTCTTCGATAATTGTATATCCAGGTGGCACGCAGAAGAGACAATAACTAGACCAATGAAGAGTACTCTTATTTCTGGATGTAAAGTAATTTACTTCCAGTCTCGACCGTGTCTCGATTCTACTTAAATATCTCGATGTCCTTGTCCTGGAAGTTTTCGTAAATCGCACTATTCATACTGTAGCTGATGCGATGGAAAAACGTCAACTAGATGAGATCTATAGACGAAAACAAAACTGAAATGATCATTGAGAGTTTTTGTACCAAAAGTACTGGTTTCTCTGTGTCATGCAAATAATACCATTGAGATGTATAAAAAGGCATTGCCTTCTGATAGACAATCCCTCCTCTGGCCAGCGACTCCAGATATTCTCCTACAACTCATTCTAAATGGAAGTTCTAGGACCTGTTTTCACTGCTCTTGGCTGGACATGGCTTGGCCCTCAACAGGTCAGTCTACCTCTCATCGTCCTAGTTGTATAATCCATGTGCTGACCCATAAAACCATATCTCTCAGCCAGCATTGCAGCATTGATCCAATCTTATATCGGAAACGTTCCAGCCGGCAGCATCTTTGCGATAATATAGAGTGCTCAGATGCGCGGATATGGTGTAGCAATGAGAGGGCTTTTTGGTTTCTACATACTGGGGTGCATCTGGCCGATGTCTTGAACTGGATGGCATCTGGCGCGAATAGTACAATCTTTCTATGAACTAGACATTATAACATCTAAAATTCCATTCCAATTCCCTTCAATACACTATAACATGCATTCTGCTCCAGTTGATAATATTCTTTTTGGTTCTGTGGGTGTTTCTGCCTTGTTACAAACACTTCAAACACAGTTTGTCATATGCAATGCTCTTTGTGTGAATTTGTGTAACAAACAATCTCTTACCTGAATGTGAAGCATTTCGGTGTGTGAATTCCTTTTGGGTGCCAAAATACCAGTGACCGTGGCGGTCGGTGATCTTCAGTTGACGCCTTGATATCATCATGAATCTGGTAGGCCTCCCGAAACCTTCATCTCACATTTCTTTTTAACCACGCATCTCGATACTGGATCTCTCGATCTGAGAGAAAAGTCTTTGTCATCGATCCAGATCTTGGCCATTTATTTATTATAGGTCCCAAGTTTCGACAGCGGAAAACCAGCTAAGCTAATCTATTGTAAGCCTCCTACTCGACGAACAAAATGCCTCCTCGATCCAACTCAGGAGCTACAGCTGCTATTGCCACTGGCGCTGCGGTCGCCATAGTTCCTGCTATTGTTGCGAGCCCTATTCTTGGTGCCCTGGGCTTTGGCGCCGCTGGTATTGCTGCAGGTCAGTCTCACCTTGAACCCGTGTCCATGAATCACGCTGACTGGCTGTCTGTCTATAGGTTCTGCCGCCGCTGGAATCCAGAGCGGAATCGGAAGTGTTGGTGCGGGGAGTCTTTTTGCAGTTCTCCAGTCTGCTGGTGCCGGAGGCTATGGCGTTGCTGCTGTGCATGGAGTCATTCAAGTTGTCGGAGCGGTAGTTGGTGCTGGAGGCATCGGTGCTTGGTTCCGTGGTCGTGGTGACGGTCAGGGCGGTTCTGATTACGATTTTGAAGATGGTTCCGGTGAATCTGGTGATGAGGATAATGGCGAGAAGGAAGGGTCTGGAAAGAACAACTCGGCCAACAATGGGCACTCGTAGTCGCTCAACTGGGAGGTATCGTCAGGACGTCACACTCCATACTACCGTGACAAAGCAGAACTGGCCAAGAATAAACCATGGATGTATCAGAGCGGTGTGTTGGTACCTTGACTTAGTTGAAGACTTTCGATGATGTCTTGCTTAGGATAATAGTACCAGGAGGAATCATTGATTGCATCAATTATCTCAAGTTCATCATAGGGGGTTATTCAGTGGACGACATCACGCATTTAATACAATTCCGCAGAGCAAGTAAGGATATTATGAGAGTGAAAATTGTCTTCTAAGCCCCGCCCAACCTTACGCCATCTATATTGTATCCATTCTGATTCATCCCAAACGCCCATGATCTATCCGGCCAGAGCCTCGTCCTTTGCCTTTATGTCCTCCTGCTTACCCTTCTCTTCCTGTATCTCCTCCTGCTTCTTCTCCTGTGACTTAGCCTTGTCCTTCTTGCTCATAGTCAAAGCCCCCTTCTTGAGGGCTTCGTTGGGCAGTGGACGGATGATTGGCTGCACAACCCAAACCGGTCTCTTGCAGCGCCTTTGCGTGCCCTTTGAGCTTTCTGTCTCTGGGGGGTCTTCTTCTCCTTCTGCAAGTGGTGTTTCGGCAATGCTCTCGCCATTTGTGCGCTCGTACTCGAGGAGCTCCTCTGCAACCTTGCGCTCTACTGCAGCGAGAACGCGCTCGTAGGCTTCTATGTCGCCTGCTCGGCTCTTGCCCAGCATATCTCGCACATCGGTGTGCTTGGAGACAAAGTGCCGTAGGAGATGGAACAGGTGAGGTTGCATGGCTGCCATGTTGGGCCCCTGTTCTCCTTTCTTGCCTAGATCCTTTCTTCGCTTCTTGGATGGTGGCTCCTCCTCGACAGCCTCGCTTTCCTTCATCCATTCTGTATCATCGCCTGGCATGAAAAGCGGTCGTCGCTCGGGTGGTTTGTTTCCGAAAACATGTTCGTGAAGAATGTTCATATACCGTCTAAAGACTGCATCCACTCTGTAGCCTCCCTTGCCATCTTTTCCGCGCCAGTATTCTCGCCCCTCCTCGCCCACAGGTGGTGGTTTGGTGAAGATAGCTGGGTCACTTAAATTACCCTCCGCACTCATTACGCCATCAGCCCCTGTAGCCTCGAGGCACTTCTCGATATCTCCCTCCTGAAGAATGTTTCCGTTGGCAAAGATGACCGTTTCCTTGGGTAGGTTATCCCTTAGAAATCGTATCATCTTCCACTCAGCCAGGCCTGTCAAGTGGCCTTTCTGCTCTCTCCTACGTCCATGAACGGTGAGAATAGATGCACCAGCCTTGAGAACATTCTGCGCATACGCCAAAGTCTCCTCCTTAGTATCCAGAATTCGAATCTTGGCCGTAACAGGCACAGGCAACTCCTTGTACAAGATGTTAATCAAGCGAAAGATGAGATCCTGATCCTCCTGAAGGAAAGCACCGTACTTTCCCTTCCGCGCAATTCCCTGAGGACATCCAAGGTTCAAATCGACAGCGTCGCAGTAAGGCGCAACTTGCTTGGCAGCGGAGAGCAGCGCATCGGGATCGTTTGCGCAGAACTGGACGAAAAGTGGGCGATCAATAGAAGGGTTTCCGTCGAGCCAAGGAGTTTGACCGTCAGCCTTTACGGCCTGGAAGTGCGCCTTTCGGTATTTATCGTCTTGCGAAAATAGTCGGGCGTGAAGCATCGGCGTATAAGCGAGAAGGCTTTTTTGTTCGGTGGGTGAAATGAAACTTCTAGTGAGCATGCGCCAGGCCTACAAAACATCAATATCCATTGTTACTACAGGACTTGAGACGACCTACAAATTCAGACTGATCCACCATGGGCGCAACGATGAACTTGGGACTGCCGATACTCTCGTAGAAGGCTCGGCCCTCAAGCTTCGCTGGGCGTTCCACCGCGGGGCTATTCTCTTTGGACGTCATTGTCGACATACGCTGTGCGAAACAGGAAAGTCGAGTGTCGGGAATAAATGCAAACGAGGGCCCCGGACTCTTCCGGAGCCGAGTCAGACGAGCAAATTTCTCCAGATTGTAGAACAGGATATGGGGGCAAAAGCGATTATTGTCGTCAAAAGATTACTCAGTATGCCCCGCGTACGTACGTACCTAAAGAAAGAAAAAAGAAGAAAAAAAAGATAAATGTTGTCGGCCCCGCCTTCGACCGGGAAGTGGGTGAGGCTCAAAAGTGCTGTGGGTTTGTAGTGGCTGAGCGAGGTTGCAGCTTTCCCCAGATGAGATTAAGCTTTTCATCTTGTAGTGGTACTTAACTCTAGGAGTACCTCACGAGATGGTAGGTACTGCCACTATCTCATTTCACCCAAAGCCAAGATCTCGCGATCCACCGAGTACCACCAAAGAAGTATTATTTATAACAACAGATCCCCTAAATTACATGCGGCTATCGAATATGGATCAGACGACCCATCTGTCAATGACTTTCAACATAAACATGTAATCCAACTCAACACTATTTCACTCTCGGGTGCCCAGTGGTGTCGTGCAAGCATCTTACGAGCAAGCAAGTCTGTCTGTCTATCTCCTCAGTCACGATTGGAAATAAATAAATAAAAATAAAAAAGGCTCTGTTTTTTTTTTTAACCAAATTGGCCATATTTCGTTATGTCCGCTCCATTGAGTTTTTTTTTTCGCGTCTCAAAAGACTAGTGATGATAATAATACTGGATAAGTGGCGTTCCCAGTTTCAACGGTGATCGTCTGCTTACAGAGTGCCACGCGTCATTACATAGGGATGCAAGCACACTGACTCCGCTACTGCAAGGTCCCTGAATATGGTTTCCGTCACGCTCCGTTCCTCGAACCCAAAAATGAAAATGAAAATGAAAAGAGAGAGATGAGTAAAGCAAAATTAAAGAAATGTATGACTCCCTGGTCTAAATTCCACATGACATGTAGAGACTGGTTAGAGTAATTGAACGCCATTCACCTAACAATGCTGTCCCAAACGCCCAATGGCCGGTTGCGATACAAGACTCCGAGTCTCAAGGCTCGGTTTCAGTCAAAGGAAACAAAATACTGCGCTTGACAAGCTTCGCTCCTCGTGGTGGACTTTGCCATCATCAGAAAAAGTGCGTGTAAATCTTTGAGTTTTCGTGAACTTCCATTTCCTAAACTTTGTGTTAGCGGCTGGTGTACCATTACTGTAAAAAGATAATCTTACCATCTTGAAGGTGTTGAGCTCCTCCTTGATCTGTTGCGCGAGCAGAGGAGTCAATCGATTGCACGTGGCAATTTCACCGCGGCGGTCGTACTCCTGGCTAGGCCACGTATCATGGAAGATTATGCGAGGGGAGAATGTCGCGTTACGCTTGGCAGATGGAGTGTTGGGGGCGCTCTTGCTGTCCTGTCGCAGTCTCAAAGCAGACATGAAATAGTCCTCACCGCCAATAGCAATGGAGCCAGTTCTTCGATGACCCTGAGACTCATCGTTGGGGGTGCTAGGAGCGCTAGAATTGGGCGAATCGGTGACAGCAGGCAAGCTAGGAAGGTCAAGTCCAGGGGATGCGTCTGCAGGTCTAATAGAAGGGCTGGCCGAGCCGGGACCTAAGAAAGGTGTTAGTTTGAGAAACTCACCACAGAACAACTGTACATACGCTTGAGGATACCCTTCCGAACGGCGGCAAGAACTTCTGCGCGCTCTCTATCGCCGCCAACAATACTCCTGCGAGAGTTGGAGTTGTCGGTTCCAGAGCTTCCCAGTCGCTCAGCAATATCGATACCCAGGCTGGTATCAATCGAGTTGCGTTCCAAATGGGGGAAGGTGTCCGTCTGTCTGGGATCCGCCGACACATTAACCCGTTGCGTCTCAGCTTCAACGGTAACCCTTGAGACAGCGGCTTGACTAGCCTCGGGTTTCACGGGACCGTCGGCCGGGGCGACACCGACGACCGATTTGGGTCGGAAGATTCCAACGAATGATCGACCACCCTTCTTCATGCCGCGTCCCATCTTTCGAATCATGATGGAAGCTGAAGATGCCGTCGAAGAGATCGAAAGATTATCGGTCGAACCACCAAAGAATCTGCCACCATAGATACTGTGTCCGAGACCTGCAGCCTCCTGCGCCTCGGCGATACGGGCTTGTTCGGCATCATAGGCCTCGTCGGTCGTGGGGTCCTTGTGGAGCTTGGACGGTTCTGTCTTGTCAGATTCTTCGGCCTCCTCGCCAGCCTTGCGGAAGTCAGCAGCACTGCCGAAAGAGAAAGCGCGACGCAGTCTGGAGGTCTTGCTCTTGGACTTGCGCCCTTTGTTGATGGCGGCGAGTTGTTTAGCCGCGGGTGATTCTACATTACCCGCGCCAGATGATCGGTCTTCAGCGACCTCACTTGCCATAGTGGCTGGCCGGGAGAGAGGTGAGGGGTTCGTTGTGCGCTTGAGGGCATCAGAAGATGAACCTCGAGGTGGGACGTTGACCTTGGCGTGATCCTGCTTAGAAGTTGTTTCGCTGCTTGCCTGGGAAGAGGGGTTTCCAGTGGGGGCAGACACATTGCGGTTGGCAGACTGCATGACATCCCTGTTAGCATACCAGTTTTACCATCGATTGCTGATTGGGCCATGTTTCAAGGATTATCAACTTACCGAGGATGGGCGAGAGTGACTGCTACGACTGGAGCTGACACTCTCAGAACTGCCGTTGCGTGAGTGCGCGGCAGCATTGGCGACTACACGTAGGCTTTGGGAGTTTGCATCGGCCTTTCCCTTGTCTTGCACGGTTGGCCTCGTAACATCAGAGTTGGCACGAACACTACGCCGGCGTGATCGGTTAGGATCCTCCATATGGGCGAACTGCATATCCTCCGCGGACATTCCAGGCATTGCGTTGTAAAAACTGTTCGGACGGTTTGGGATTGCAGAGCGGGAAGGATTGGGCCCATTATAAAGCTGGTTAGCTGTGGGCATCCCAGCATTCACCGGGACAGCAGTGCTCTGGGAGCGGCCATGTTGATTTTGTTGAGGGGCGAGCGAGCGTCTGTACCTGTCCGGTGCTGCTTTGCTCTGCGAAGTGGGAGAGACTGGCTGTGTAGGCCCAGCAAGAAAGGCGGAATGGGGTCGAGGAGCAGGCACAACGTTTCGTCGCTGGGGAATGGCCGAATCATCACGAGCGCCAGTTTGCCCGACACCCATGGCGTTATACTGCTGCATGTTTGTCCCTGAAGAGCTGAACTGACGTCCGCCATAATTGGCAGTGGGATTATAAGTCCGTGAGGGCTGAGTTTGCTGAGGCTGCCACGTTTGTGCGTGGTTCAGAGTAGGTGTGCTCGTAAAGGCGTACTGCTGGACAGGAGCCGAACTACCACGATAGCCTGTGGGAGAAGGAGCAGCATATCTCGGGGTCTGAGAAGTTCCCGCATACTGGTGGCCATTCTGGCCTTGGTTGTTGGGTATCATGCCTGTCGAAGAAGCCGGTCTGGTCTGGAGCATTGTAACCGTTGCAGTTTGCTGGGGGTAGGTTTGAACCAGTGCAGCCATAGTTTGCGTCGACGTTTCGCAGGCGTTAGAGCGGCCGTCAACAATAAGCCTCCTCGCGCGAGTTGCTTTTGTTACTTGTTGTCGGTCTTTACTGAAAGAAATAGTAGATGATAACAATTCTCAATGCAATCGGATTGCAACTTGAAAAGCAGCTGAGCAAATAGTCGTTAGCATTCGTTTCTTCAAAAGTTGTCTATGCACAAGGCCAACACATCATCAACGGCTAAACGTGCACCGTTCAAAGGCAAGGTTTCCGCGGAGTGGCAGAATATGGTCTGCGTAACCAACCTACCTTTTTTTTTATGTTGATATCTCTATGACAAACGAGAGGAGAAGTAGGCGATGATGTAGGACGCCAGCGACCCGAAACAAAAGAAACTGATCGTGCTGAGAAAGTAGCTCACTTTTACCGCGAGCAGGCTAGACTCTGCTACGAGATGGATGTTTGCTAGTAGTAGGTTGGGGGACAAGATCAAGAGTCGTCCTTGACAACTTGAATCTCGGCCTAATTGTAACGGAACATGAGAGGATCGTCGATGGTTCGGGTAACGAAGATAATGAGGTTGACGAGTAAGGCGAGAGTCGAAGTTTTACGAAGTTCGCTCGCGGAGAGGATTATAATCGGAAATTAGGTAGGGTTTCCCGTCGTTGAAAGATCGTCACGGCGGTCTGGAAAGAGCAAAGGCAAAATGCGAGGCAAGTGCGAATGCCAATGTTACAAGTGTCGAGGTCTAGATGAGGCCAAACGATCACAGGAGATAAGATGCAGAAGCGTGGTAGGTCGAAAGTATTCGAAGGCGGCTTCTGGGAGATTTCGGGGAAAGCGACGGCCGAAGAAAGGGGGCACGGCAATTTGGAGTGTCAAAGTCGAGCCGTTCAGAAGAGGGGCTGAGAAGGCCAAACAGGCGAAGGTGACGGCGATGATGAGGAGGGAAGAAGAAAGGAAAGAGTAAAACGACCCCAGAACAAGGAGAAACGACGAGTATGAAGTTGAGATGGTGATGGGTAGAAAAAAAGAAGTGAGGTGAGGTGTTACCGTTGTTCTTACTCCTAGTCCTACTAAATCAGACCCGAGCCTAGAGAACAGAGGACGGAGGATTGGGAT
Source organism: Fusarium armeniacum (assembly GCA_013618295.1). Taxonomy (NCBI): domain Eukaryota; kingdom Fungi; phylum Ascomycota; class Sordariomycetes; order Hypocreales; family Nectriaceae; genus Fusarium; species Fusarium armeniacum. The sequence goes on along the minus strand of JABFER010000189.1, from coordinate 75,943 downwards.
TGGGATTGGATTGGACAGGCCCTGCGAGCACCTCACCAAATGCTACATTAGCCCAGTACCTGCGCCCGTACCGGTACCTATCTCCTCAACTCGTGTAGGAGGTTAGTAGGTACCCACTTTCTGCACAGTTGGGTAGTCCACTGGAAGATGCAGCTAAGTTTATCGGTCCAGGGACATTTATAGCGGGCTCTGCGGGAGTGGCACCCCTTGACAGCGATGGATGGGTTTTAAATCCAGCCCGCTTAACAACCTAGAGTATCCCTACTGCTGTTGAACATTCACTGTTCACAAAACACATTCTTAACAGGCAAACAAGCCCGACAGTCCAGCTTTTCACAGGTGGGCGTCCATCCGTCCATCCATCCATCTATCTCAAGTAGTATTTACGGTCTCTGTCGAGTGGGGCCGCGTGACGGTCTTTCGTGCTGCTGATAGTAGCCCCAAATCAGAGAGTTGATTTTTGAGAGAAAAAGCACCTAACATCTTTGCTCACCCAGATGGGCAACTTTCGGCTCCATCACAACAATAACAACGCGACATTCGAAAAGAACGTATCGCCTCGGTGGAGACGATTGTCCTGGAGATAAAGCAGAGTGTACAGTACGCACAGGACCAGAAAGTCCTGTGTATGTATGTACATACATAATAAGCATGCAGGGGACAAGGGGCAAGACGTCGTAAGCCAATTCTCCTCCGTCTGTTGGCATTCTCGATTTTACATTCACACTTGCCTCACCCGCACTTGAGCCAAACACGAGGTGCTGCGTGGAGCCTGTCTCAGGGTTCCCCAAATCAAAATCCCACGGCCTCAGGGAGACTTGGGCAAGTCTGTTGATGCCAGAAACGCGACTCATTGGTTCATTGGCCACCGCTCTGGCTGTGGCATTGACCCATCCTGCGCTAGCTGGACAGGGAAGCATGATGGATGATGGATCCCGGGGCCTGGTCTGGCCTGGTCTGGCCTGGTCTGGTTTGTTCAGGTCAGGTCAGGCTGGGTAGAATAACCCGTCCAAGTGCTTTTCTTTCATCTGTTGTGCTCTGTTGTGCTGTCTTTTGACACGAGGAAAGCATATTCCGGCATTAACTCAGGAACAGTTTTCCTGTCCGTGCTGACGATGGCTTTCATCTGTGCTTCCTTTTGTTGCAATGCTCAGCGACCGACTGGCGGGACCGGAGAGCTCAAACAATGGTGCTGTTATGTGCGAGGTTATCGTGGTGCTTAAAATGAAGTCCCTTAATTTGGCCCGTCAGTTCATCTGTATGATGTATCTACCTGGGTTGGCTGTCGTCTCAAACTGATCCAGTCAAAACGGAGTCAGAAGATTTCGGGGTCTCTGGAAGCTGCCAGGGGTCCTGTGATGATTGTCAGCCTGCACAAAATACTTGCCTGCTGTTCGTGTCCGATACATGGACTCAAAGCCTCAAAGCAAGGGATCGTTCAGGGGAATCCTAGCTGACTAACAAATCTAACCAGACGTGCCAATAAGCACACCAGAGATTTGTGCCGATCATCCACAGGGACGATTGATTGTCAACGCTTTAGCTGCTTTAGGAGTTCGCGCTTGTGTGCGTCTCGTCTGGAAAAGGTCAAGGCTTTTTTTTCGGGGTGTTTCTTTGAGCAAGAGTCCGGAACAATTGGATAGTGGCTTTAGGTTGAGCTGGTGTGACTCGGCGACACGATGGATCGAATCTTCATTTCGACGTGACCAACAGCTCGAAGCTAGGCAAGCTATTGAAGACGATATCAACAAGACCCCGAGCGAATGACTCGCCGTGAGAAGTTTTGCGACCGAGGACAAATAATTATACATTTTTGAAGGTTACAAACAGGGCTGCACCGGGTCCTTGTCGAGGCCTGCTAGGTACAAAGGTGGAAACCACACAGTTGGTCTGGTTCGTATCCATGGATAGATCATAACAAGCTACGAGTATTGTACTGTGCCTCGACTAAATAAACTTGGCCCCGACTATCGAGATGGACCAACTTCTTGGCTTTTGACGTACTTGTTCAGAATCACTGGTTCTTTTCCGCGCATCGATAACCCTGAGACCTTGTCTAATATTTAACAGGCGATTTGAGACGGCAGAAGCATCGCGTCCATGGCTTGCAGTAGCTTGCTGCGAGGCAATATCCGCAGTGCGTGGATCTCACACAAGCAAACGTCCGATACCTAGTGATGGAAGCTGTTGTAAGTTCCTGTACTTCAACGGCTCAGTCACCGATGCAAGACGCGAGACCCAGTGGATCCTAGACTTATGCACGTTGGAAAAAAGGTAAACGAGAGATCTTGATAGGATGGGATTTAACAGACATGTTCTACACGACACCATCTTTAGTGACTCTACCCTGAGAGACATTCCTATGTTTTCCTTGGAAATCCATGGGCTTCACTGCAGCCTCTCGCCCTTGCATGAATTTATGCCTCTCCTATTCTGAATATGATCCATTATGGCAATCATTATGGGGTTGTGCTGGAATTTTCCATGACGAGATGACTGACACCTTTATTATCTGTCCGCCGCCTCTTCCAAGTAGCAGTAGCAAGCAAGCAATCCGCGTATTTTTAGAATTGGGTCCGCCGGTTTCTCCATCATCAATCGCAAAACCTCCACTGAAGAACTTGTTTTGCGTGGGTTTGGCTTTATGGATGCGTGGCGAACCCTAAATAGCTTGAGTGTCTGAGCGCGAGGAATAATAACAGTTATGTAGTGGTTCTATCATTAATCGAGATTATCATGTTTTCATCAACATGAAGCAAAGCAGGTACAGCACAATGGTTCATACGGCATGTGACAGGGATCTAAGACAATGCTTCCATTGTATCGATACTGGAGCCATGGATATCACAAGTAATCTATAAAAAAGAAAGACGGTCTCAATTCAGCCATAATTTTTTTTTAAAAAAAAATTGCATCACTAACTGATAGCGCATCTCGACTGTTGTGCTCACCGACAAAAGCATCGTCACTTGCATACCAATCATTGTCTGACTCAAATATACGGGTCTGGGGTAGGTGGACAATGGCCGAAACAAGCTCGGCATGGGGTCTATCAGGCACATTGACATCGATTTGGCAATGCTCTATCTATAGATTGCTTAATTATGCTGATCCTGACCTGGAGTCATGGATGGAATCTCAATCACACCTCGACACTACAAGAAAATCGTGGGGTTTGAGTCTAGAAGGTACAGAAGAAATGAACTCGAATCTCGGCTCTGTGGCAGACCAGATTGGCGTAATGTTGAACCTCGGTTGTGGTTGTCTTTGAGCCTCACAGGTCATCCTCTCCTAGACCACCACCTGGTGAAGGTCATGGTGATGAAGAGTCCAATATAGGCACTTGCTAACTAGACTAGTGGTTGACGCGGCTACCCATCAATCTCAAGCAATATCACCGCCGCCATAAGCGTTGATCAGCAGTCCCTTCGCCCTTCTAGACTGATGGGGTCCCGCTTCAGCCAAAGATTCCGTCAGTGGATTATGGATAGCTTGGTATCAAAAACCCATTAAACTCCTGACCTTATTGTTCGGTGTCTTTAGTTTTGCTCGCACAGGCTTATCTGCGAGCCGCCCGGCCCTCTCAAGGAAGACGAAACACTTGTTAGGCAATGCAGATCGATCAATCTCTCATCCATGGCTTGATTATATTACAAGGAGCGTTTAGAAGTGTCTCGTCTCTTGCTCAGCAGCGTACAATGGTGTGGTTGCTGTCAATTCTGATGCCCCTATATTCAGATAGATTGGTTACAGCGGGACCATAAATCATTTCATTTCAGCATTTCATTTCCTCTCATCCCCTTGGTGGATATAACGCGGAGTCTCGACAACATTTTAGCGTTGTCTCTGAAGAGTAATTCCCGCGGCTAATTACCGTTGAATGTCGTAGACTTGTTAGGCGTATTTAACATCGTTTATTTCGGTGTGGTTGTCCTGTCTAGATAGTCTTTGCCGACGAGATGACTGAGTCAATATCAAGTACCTAGAGCGGATAGAACGTATGCATATAGATCGATTCAGGTAGGTCTCATATTGTAATATCCGAATTGCCCTAACCAGAATCTTGGGGGTGGTCCTGGAAGAGAGCAAATCCTGGTTTCCCCAGATATTTAGACATCTTAATTCTAGCATTGGATGGTAAGTCGACATCACATTACAGGTAAACTGCCTGTCAAAGCTGTTGTGCATATGCGAGTAATTCGTTCTTGCCAGATTTATTGGCAAGACCTGCTGTTTCCCTTTGGGTTTCCCAATTGCCTGTTTTGGATACTACCTACCTACCTTAGTAGGTAGGCAGTATGTGAGTGTACTATATAGGTATGTAAACTTGGGCAAGGTGAGGCAGGTACGCTGTTAAGAAAAAATGTACATAAAGTCAGCAGATGCCTTGAACCTCGATGAATTGCGACAACCAAAACTGTCCATCTTTCTTAGAACCACAAAGCAACGGGGAAGCTTGACAAGGGCCGAACCGGCTGTGCAAATCATTTCCTCCGTGCGCCTCTCCCGCATCTACAGTATTATTGCGCTATACTGCAATCATTTGCCTACGCAATCTCTCGCAACTTTGCCGGCCGCTTCGGGAAGCTGAGCCGCTGTGTGGGAGGGTTCACTCCGATCTCATCAGACTCGATAGCGGCACAGATGATTGAGAACCGGCGGTGAGCTCTTTGGACCTGAGCAAGGGCAAGACACGCAACTCCATTGATTGACATCGACATTAGCCATGGGTTAGCACCTATCCAACCGCAAACATCGACTAGGCTCGGGCTGACTACAACTGGCAGTTGGGGTACCCCGGAGTACTGGTTGCCAGCTTTGCAGAACCAGGAAGGTCAAATGTGATGGTCTCAGACCCGCCTGCAGAAATTGCTCCAAGTATGGCACTTCATGTCCGGGATATGATCGCGATATCAAATTCGTCAACAACAATACTGGAAAACATTTGATCCGTCAACGCGGTCGAAGATCAGAAACCGCCGAGTCATCATCCGCCAGATCCTCATCCAGTATAGCTGCGTCTGATAATACTGAGAATACCCATACAACCAACTCATCAGCGTGGTCTCTGGTCAAGACCTCACCAACCCTGCTGAAGCTGGGGCTGCCAAGGGGGCCACTTCTACTTAACATGGTAGAGGCATCCTCTAGCTACTCCCAGTCCACTGATGTATTTACACTCTTATCATGGTTAGATATTAATCGATTAGGAAAACGAGCTCTCCTTGATGGCGCTGTCTGTTCTTTTGCTTTGCATCTCGCTGGAAAAGCAAGCTCCGATACAGCTCTAGTCGCTCAAAGCCGGACTATGTACGGATTGGCACTCAGCGAACTACAAGCAGCTCTCCGACACTCTACAGAATGGAAGACACCTGAGACGTTATGCGCCGCTATACTCCTATGCTACTTCGAGGTGACCCTCTCACTGCACTCTGATAGGTAACGAAGCTCATTCATTTTAGCTATTTGCTGGAACCAGCAGTTCCGAAACCTGGCTACAACATGCCAAAGGCATTGGTACTTTGATGGAACAGCGAGGGCCAGCCGCTCATGCAGAGGGTTGGGATGCCGCCATGTTACTGTCGTTTCGTGGCGTTCTTGTACGTCCCTTAGTTCTCTTCAACTATGGAAACAGAGCGAAGGATTAGAAACTCGCATTGCCTCTTTGTCAAGTGACAAAGAGATTGGCATGAAGACTAGAGAATATTTCTCAAGGATAACCAATCAGCAACGTAGTGACAGCAGTGCCTCAAGCATATCTCTCGTTTCGTCACCGGCAGGGTTACTCTGCATTGAGATGGCGCGATATGGCATCTCACATATCACCTACCCAATCCAAGTGGATTTGCCATCCTGGTAATTCAACCCAGGTGGATCTTTCGTCCCTTCAATGGCTTTAACAATGTTACCATAGCGGGGTTACAACTAACATGATCCCCTTGTCAGATAATAGGCGACTTTTTCTACCCTGGCGAGGAAGAATTATTCCTATCACGGCCGGAATGGAATCAGATTATGTTTGATGGTGGAAGACGTCTTATCTATAATGACGATACCCCGATCGGTCATATTCGCGTTGGTGATGGCTTTCTCGCGAACCTGACCCAGCTTTCACCTGTCATACACTGGGGTTATCTCGTTCGCGAAGCCAACAGGGCTGGCATCTCTGTCGAGCCTGGCAAAGTCTCCGCCCTGGCCCAGATGGCTCTGGCGAGTCATGAGAGATTCGTGCGATGGTACGAAGATTTTGATGCTCTTGAGTTTCCACGGCCTGTCCAAACTTTGCCTACTGACCCGGCGACTTCGCTGTTTGAGACAGTGTTGGAACACCAATCGGCGGCGGCCGGGTCGTTGCTCATGGGATACTGGGCGAGTATGCTCATTCTTGAAGAAACATTGATAGAGTGTGGAACACCACGAGCCAATGCAGATGTATCCTCTCGATATTTCGTGGAGCAGATACTGCGCTCAATAGAGTCTGTAGCACAAGGCGCCATGGGACCATATCGAGTTGGGTTTGCTGTGCGTATTGTGTATGAGTTTGCTACTGGTGAAGAGCAGAGATGGATTGTCCGTCTTTTGGATAAGTTTTCTAAGGGTTATGCAGCTGTTGACAAGAGAACGTATCCCAAGCCGAAAGACGATTTTATTAAATCAACCGGAGGACTTTCTCATTAGTGGGCGTTGATGAGAGAGATACAGGAGGCACCTAGTTGACGGCACGGATATTATTGTATAATGAATTCTTTTCTACCATATAGCGAAACATTCATGTATTCCGTCAATTGCTGTTTTATTTAGTTGAGCGAATGGTGCTTGCTCAGATGTGTATCCTTAATGACGACGGTCATATCCTAGGGACAAGGATATTTCTCAATTTTTCGTCTTATAGTACCTTACAAAGTCTTGGAAATAACAAAGGGGTCTCCTTCATATGGTGCACTTTCTGAGAAGTCATATGCTTTAATTGTTGATATTTTGAAGTCCAGTGTTTGGAGTTTCAGGTACTATATGCTACATAGCTACTACCTAGGTTCCAGAAAATTTGGCCTTTAAGATTCAGGATATAAAAATAAATAACCTAAGAGGTCTGATATAAGTGGGATAAACTGGCCTGCTTATTTTGTCTCTTATGCTTCCAGCGGCCAATGTTTCTGATACCCTATGTATGGATTAGTTCTACACACATACTGAGACTTTCCAGCAGCCTATGTAAATATCATGCAGAGACGTGTAGGTAGCACATACGTAGTATATTGGAAATCTAGAGTAAGACAGGGAACATGTATCAAAAAGTAAACATAGCAATACATTTGATCGTTACTTTACTGTTTCTTCTGGTTCTAGTGACGTACTACCGGAACAGGTTGCCCGAAAGAGATCCAATGCATGGCACAAGCGAATCAAAATGTTCTAGTTATACAGTGTCTGTGTTATGAATAGAAGGGTCCAAGATAGGACGAGAATGATGTACCAACTCGAGGAGCTATTGGTTGGTGGTTGACAGACAGAAAACTCTATACCTAGATGTAAGACAGAGGAATTCAGGCGTTCTTCATGTTTCCAATAATACCAGGAGAGGATTCCCGTCAGAGTTTGTATTTCAGGCATTACTGCAGACTTGTATCCCGCTTGTGAAGAATCTGTGAGAAGGGCCTTTGGTGAGAGGCCAGATAAAGGCACACACACTATGGATGCATTCGAATGCAATCAATGGGTTGGTTACACTTGTAATACATAATTCTGGTCTAACGAGAGCTTATACTCTTTCAGCCCTTTTGTAACAGATTCAGGTAAGGACGTCTGCTAAGTTGGTACCAGCCAGATGGTAACGTGTAGTACACGCCATGTTTTTCATGACATTTCTCCCATTACAGCCACTCTCCTGTAGATCTGCTTATTCCAGTCAACATGCATGTATATCTGGCGACACATTATTGATCTCTGTGAATGATAAAGAGCAACGATCTCAGCAGTATTGCACCAGGAGGACGTAAATACCTAAGAGAGTATGAACAACTCGTGCAACCCTTGCAAGACTAACAGAAATTATATCTTTTTTATAGGGAATAAGAAAAGTGGAAGCAGCAAACAAGCAAGAGACCAAGAGCATGCAAGTGCTCTATGTGTCAGAAAGATGTTCATCTTCACAAAGACCAAGTTTGTGCTGGTAAAAGCGAAAGCCGAGTCATCCACTGTTCACACTGGAGAGGTGATGATGTTCTCGGGTCATTCGGTGTCTCTTTGTATTATTTGGCCGAGAATTTAGCTGTTGACTTCAAATCTATATTTCGGGGCAAAAGATTTACGACATTATTTGTTTAGGTAGTAGTAGCTCTGCAGATATGAATTGATACGCAGTAGCGAATGAAACTTTGGGTTTTGATGTTAGCGTAGATTCAATGCCCGAGATTTGCCAAGCAATATTCGGCACGGTGTTGCCAAGGCCGGGACATAGCCAAGAAGACAGAAGAGTTCTTGGCGACGCTTGGTGAATGCTGAGATAAGCCTGCCGGTTTTTATTAGTGTTTGTAGTTACGAAGCGAGTGTGACAACTCGGAGAGACCTCTTCGTAGCTTTAACGTTAATTGTGGTTGACAACGGTAGAGCCGTTGGGGTAAACTTCAACGACCTCTGCAAGGTTAGTCAAAGAAGCAACCTCATCGCTGGGACATTCCGGCGCAAGCATGTTATGCGACCATGGTTTTTCAGCTCAAGCCTACAGCGTCATCCCGATGACAGTGACTCACTAAAAATAAAGGGTTTGGGCTGTTGTGGCTGCACTAGGTGGTCTTGTTAGGTCTGGAAAGTGCCGATGCAACGTTTCGCAACACTATTTTTCGGTTAGAAGAGACAGGTCTCGCATAGCTATTTTGGGCAAATTTAGGTATGACAGCTGATTGAGTGTTTTTGTGAGTTCCATTTCTTTGGTAACACTTAGGTCAGACGTAAGCCACTTTTGATGATAGCTAGAAATTAATGCCCAATGATGTAGATCTCGACTGAATAGAATCGACGTTAAGCATCTGACGCAGATCAATCATGAACTGATCGCAACCAAACATTTTAGGCTCATTTTCGGGACCATCATCAGGCAACAGAAATACTTGCATGAGGCTAAAACGCCATTGACCAACAATCGTTCATCCTCAGTGTCTTATGATTTACTCCCATGACAGGACCAAGCCAAACCGAGGTTGCATTGGGCAAGGCTGAGACGAGGAACGCCCAGCTTGAGTGTGACCCCCCCCCCCCCTCATTCTCATTGTCCATCTTATCTCCCAAGTTACAGTCTGCAGATGTACGGATCAACGAATCATTTCGGAGATGCACAATCTTGCATGCAAGGATTTGTTTCTAGCGGCCTTCTAGAAATGGGGTCGTAGTGGGGAAGCGAGGCTCCTCGTGACCTCTGCTTACTGCTTGGCGATGACAGATAACAGGTAAAGCAGGCCTCAGAGTACCGGCACGGATGGGTCTTCGGAGCTTCCGGTCTTTGTGGGACCAACCGGGGCCCGCATCGTCAGCTTTTCGGATCCGAATTTGCCGTGCCGTACGGTATGCGTCACTGGAATGCGGTTGATGGAGAAGAGAAAGTGGAGAGGAAAGAGAAAAGAGAGGAGATAAGGGTGATGGGCTTGTCAACAGTTATCTGTCTTAGACTCCGAGTATGATCATGTCTAATTATTGTCATACCCAGTAACCCAATGTCTGGCCTTGTTGTTGACAATCTGTCTCTTAGAGCGGGCAGAACAGGTTATATTGATTGCCTGTACTGTAATGTACTGTACTACGTGTAAAAACTAGATCGCTGACTTCCAGTTAACTTGTGAGTGGCTGGCTCGTAGTCGATCACATAGCTTCTAGATATCTTCCATACTGGAAAGGTGAAAAAGGGACAGCCACAATGTCGCATCGTATCCTTTAGTCGGGACCCGCGCGTAAGCTCGTCGGATCTGCACTTCGTCATACCAAGAACGGGCCAAGGCTTCCGGCTGACATCGCGCATAGTTTAGCGTCCTTTCATAGGGCTTTGCTACGTAGCAACAAGGGTTGGCGTTTCCTTAGGGGCCCAGACCTGGGCTTGGCTGGGGTACTTTAGCGGGGATCAGGATGAATGAGAATGCGAAAGAGACCAGTCTAACAAGTGTCGGGGTCCCTTCACTTCAGCTCTGATTTCAAAGGATCTTTTATTTAAGGGAGCTCCTTCCCCCTTTGATCTCCATTCTCGTTCTCATCATCATCATCAGTCAAACAAACAATCAGAACACCCATTCATTCTTCTCAACAGTCAATCACATTACACAGACAAACAGACATTCCTTGACATCTTTTAGATTGCACCAGGAGTGCCTTGACTAGACTTGACCTAAACTGCCTCGAAGGCCTATTACACAAACGATACCCCAACAACAAAGACTCTTCTTTTAATCAACCTCACCAACTTCAATATTCAAAATGGTTTTCGGATCTCGCAACAACAGAACCTCTGAGGAGGAGGAGCGTGGTCGCAGCCGTGAGCCAGTCCCGCTTATGGAGAGCAAGGTAAGTTCCATCAGCTATGCTCCCAAAACTCAAAATCTGGTCTGGACCGTTCAACTAACATAAACCTTTCCAGCAACGTACCAACTCGTACGCAAGCGAACTCTCTACCTCCACCACAAAGTCTTCGGCTTCTTCCACAGCCAAGGCATCCCGCTCTTGGTTCAAGCCCGCACCACAACCCGCCAACGTCAACGTTCATACCTACTGTGGAAGGCACTCGAGCCAGTTCCTATTTGGTGGCCCATCCCTGGCAGACCTCGCTCGAGCCATGTTGGGCAAGGATTAATTCCCATGCAAACATGAGCATAATGAGCATGAACGATAAACACAGTCTGTAACAGCATCGCCAGATTATCAGCAGACCGTCTAATCACCCGCACCCACCCAAGCGACCCTTTTACTTTTATTACTATTGTATCACCTTCATTCACTCAGAAATTAAACGTCACTGGCTGGTACGGGACGGGCACTCTCATTGGCAAGCGTGGCGTCTTTTGTGTGGTAAAGGAAAAAAGACATTTCAACCATTCATTCGAAAGAGACCAATTACACGCAATAGACACCTTTTTGGAGGGTGGAGGAGACGAGAAATCAGTGGGAAGACTGTACCACAAGAGAGACGACTTGTATGATTACGCTCTGTGTAGCAATATCCGTAACGAGTACATGAATCCGAACCGAGACATATATATGTAGTATAGTTTACATAGAACACTTTTTTTGTTACTTCATTTCTAAATTTGGCCTCGGTGATTCTGTTTATGGTTTATACTGTGCTACGATGATTGATCATGCCATACCCTGCTTCTGCCTTTAGATGATGCCTCGGTTTCGAAACGATGCTCGCATTACGCGTCTGTCTTGGCGGTGTCGCAGGTGCCAAGGCTTGTGATAATCATGCCAATGCTTGGGGCAAAGTGGGTTTGCCGTGTCATCCGTTTAACAAAGGACGAAAAATGGTAAAATGGGGTCCGGGAATAGAGGCATGTAGATCGCTGGTGTCATTTATGGGATGGGTTGCGGGTAGGCTGGAAGCATAGGGTAGGTTACCCTCGGGATGATCACACTGATACTATACGACTGCGTCAGACGTATTTTGTTATGCCCTAGGTTACGCAGCTGAATGCTGATGTGTTTGCAACGTGGAACCGAATGATCGAGTCTGTTGGCCTCGTCATCTTCCAGTTTTGTTTTTAGTTCAACAAGGAGGAATTAGCACAGTGGTGTTCGTATTCTTATCCAACAACACTCTATTCCCTAGCTCTTTTTCGGATATTTATAATTTCCAGGTATTCATACTATCTAAATTTGACAGTGAATATATTGACCAATACAGAAACTACCAAAAAGACTCTTCTTCACCAGACTCTCGATGCTTGATCATGTGAGATGCTCAGTCATGAATGCACAGTTTACGCAGTTACCAATGACAGTCGACGGATGGATGCATTTTACGATGATGGATGGGTCCATGCATGCAAGATCTTATCTCCGATACTTATGCCTGAATACCGAGGCAATATTTAATCAACCGTCACTGCATGATCCCCCGCCGATTAACCGGCTGTGGAGCTACACGCTGTCGGTTGTCAACCATCAGCCCTATGGAGCTTGAAGTTGACATTGAGCTTTGGCTCCGATGAGAATCCTTGATACAGCTCGTGTAAGTCGAATTGCTCGAACGAAATATGTGAAAATGAGATGAGGAATTGAATGCGCAAAGAGGCTCGAGACGCGTCGAGACGTGAAAAAAACGAATCCGGAGACAAAAGTCGATCCAAAAGATGAAAAAAAAGATTCAGAAATCTATATCAAAAGTCATGTCAAGTATTCACCGTTTTATTCAGTATTCATGTCCAAACTGAAACGGCTTCACATCTCAATTAATCTCATGGAGTTTTCGTGCAGCTGGCCAATCACAGCTCAGGGCAGCTAGGACCCACTCCTGTTTTGGTTGGGTTTGGCGCGACCTCAAGACTTCAAACAATGAACAAACGCGCAACTACCGACTTCATCAAACATCATTCTCTTGTTTTTCTTACCCACGTTTATGTTCATTCCACCACCAGTATCAGCCAAACGCACTAACCAATAGTGCACTGTTTGGTTGTTTAGATTAATACCCATTCCGACTCTTGTGCGCCGATCCTGAGCGCGCTGTAAGCCAGAACCTTGAGTGCCTCGTCTTCACGCCGCCCATGCACGCCTTAACTTGATATCGTGCACAACACGTCCATGTAAAAGGTGAGTTTGTACCAAAAATTAACCGACCACGGTATTGTGATTCTATTGATTCCATCGCATCATTTGCGCTCATGGGCCCTGATCCTCCATCGCGAGAAGCATCCCTTACTAACATCCCTTTTTCTCCCCAGAACCGCAAAAGCTCGATTACATCTGCCCCCATCCCAAAACCACCACAGCCTGCGCCGACCCCATTAGACAGTCATGGTTAGCAAGCGGAAGAGAGTCCTTGAGGACTTCGACCCTAACAAATCAGACCCCGAAGACGAAAACTTCGACCCCACAGAAGCTGGACCACCGCGAAAGACCAACAAGAAGAGTAGTCGTTCTCGCAGTGGAAGACCCGGTCGACGACGTAAGAACGGGTACGGTGGATCGGATATCGACGATGACGAGGATGAAGTCTCTGATAGTAACGAGGATGACTTCTTCGAAGAGGATGACGAAGAAGAGGATGACGAGGAAGCACCCGTGAATGCAGCTGGTCGCCGTGCCAGGAAAGCTGCTACCCAGCACAACACCTACTTCGAAAGCAGCCCCGAGCGCGAGGTAGAAGAATCGGCTACTGGCGATGACTCGGATAATGCTGGCAACGATGATGTCAATCCTGACGACAATGGGGACAACAAGGAGGATGACGCTGAGGGCGAACCTGTCGAGGAGCCCGTTCAAAGCACCAGATCCAGAGTCGTCAAACTGAAACTCAACAACAAGTTACATGCGCCCCGCAGGACGACCCGAGCCCACACAGAAGAAGCTGAGGAATTTTACGAGCTCTCCAATTCTGGAAAACACGCTGTTCCGTCGCGAGACTCTAGGAGTAGAAGTCCCGAGACGTTCGCGCGGAGCACAAGAACCACTCGTGGTCTCAAGGGCCTAAAAACCGCCCCCGAAACGATTCAAGAGGCTACGCAGGAGAGCAGCTTCAGGGAAGTCAGAGAAGCCGACCAGCCGGACGAATTGACTCAGGACCCCGAAGAAATTACAAAACAAGAGGTCGTTGATCAAGACATGCAAGATGCTGCTGATCAAGATGCACCCGGAGAAGACGCTCCTGTGCAGACGGTAGAAGATGACGACGACGATGATGATGTGCCTATTACGCGTAGGACTCGTGGAAGTCGCGCCAATGCTTCCGCCCAACCACAAGAAGCTGAATCCGATGCCGGCCCCAGGAAGTCCCGTCGCTTGACTCGGAAATCTAGCAAGAAGTCTCAAGAGGTCAGCAGTGATTTCGAGCCCGGCGATGAATCCGATGATGCAGAGGCCTCTGATGCAGAGAAACCCCGTCAGGATCCAGACGATGTTGACAGTCCGGTTCCTCGAGGTCGACGCTCTCGACCTGCCAGGTCTCGCCGTGGTGGAGATTCTGGAGATGAAGAACCCGATTTTGATTTGGATGAACTGAACGAAGAAGCTCGAGAACTTAGGCAGGACTCGCGTTCTCGTCGTCGCCGTCCAAGAAAGGAATCGCCCATCGTCTACCAGGAAAACACTCGACGAGCAAGAACACGCGTCAACTACTACATGCCGCCTCTCACCTCAGCTAATATTGAGGAAGAAGAAGCCGAGGCGCCCACGGCACAACCGCGTGCTAGACGCGGACGCGGAGGTGCCAGTCAAGGCTGGGAACGCAGCCTCAACACCACTTTTGGGCCCTTCGGCGGAGGCGGTGGTGCTGGCGCCCTTCTTAATGGGCCTTGGGGCACTGGTGCAGCTGGCGGTGTTGATTCTGACAGCAGCGATGATGAAATGGTGCACCGTTCTAGCGTTGTTGGAAATATTGGTATGACCCCGACGTCCGCAGCTGCCCCTGGTGGTTTGCTTCCCGGCGCCGCTGGTATGAATCTCGATGGAGCTGGCGCGGCACCAAACGTCGGCAAAATCAAGGATCGCAAGGCTCTTGCGGATGCTGACCCATTGGGCGTCGACCTGAATGTTGATTTCAGCAAGGTTGGAGGCCTGCAGGGACATATCGATCAGCTCAAGGAAATGGTGCAGCTGCCCCTACTCTACCCAGAGCTCTTTACTCGATTTCATGTTACTCCACCGCGCGGTGTCCTGTTCCATGGTCCTCCCGGAACAGGCAAAACGTTGCTTGCTCGCGCTCTAGCCAATTCTGTTGGCTCTGGCGGTCGAAAAATCTCATTTTACATGAGAAAAGGTGCCGACGCTCTGAGCAAGTGGGTCGGTGAAGCCGAGAAACAGCTTCGTTTGCTGTTTGAAGAGGCCAGGAGAACTCAGCCAAGTATCATCTTCTTTGACGAGATCGATGGTCTTGCCCCGGTTCGATCCAGCAAGCAAGAGCAGATTCATGCCTCTATCGTTTCGACACTCTTGGCTTTGATGGATGGTATGGATGGTCGTGGCCAAGTTATTGTCATTGGTGCTACCAATCGTCCCGACAACATTGACCCTGCTCTTCGTCGACCCGGTCGATTTGATCGCGAGTTCTACTTCCCTCTGCCTGATATAGAGGGCCGAAAATCAATTCTCAACATCCACACTGCAGACTGGGGACTCTCGAACCAGTTCAAGGATTCCTTGGCCGAGAACACAAAAGGCTACGGTGGTGCCGATCTGCGAGCTCTCTGCACTGAGGCTGCTCTTAACGCCATCCAACGAACGTATCCTCAGATTTACGCCTCCAAAGAGAAGCTTGTCGTTGATCCTGAAAAGATTGGTGTTCATGCAACTGACTTTATGTTGTCTATTAAGAAACTCATCCCCTCTTCAGAACGATCAGCAACATCTGGCGCTAAGCCTCTACCCAAGTCAATAGAACCCTTGCTTCGCGATCAACTGGCAGCTGCCAAGTCGGCGCTCGATGGCCTGTTGCCCCGCAAGAAGAAGTTGACAGCCCTCGAGGAAGCCATGTACGAGCAATTCGATGATGATGATCATGGCTTTGGCAGAGAAGCTATGCAACAAGAGTTTGAGAGATCCAGAGTGTTCCGACCTAGGTTTATTATTTACGGCCAGAGCGGAATGGGCCAGAGCTACCTCTCATCGGCTATTCTTCACTATTTTGAGGGAGTTCATGTCCAAAACTTTGATCTCCCCAGCATCTTGAACGACGGAAGGGTAAGCTCAATACCTTCTTGAAAGCCTCCGTATACTAACAGATACCAGGCCATGGAACAGGTTATTGTCAGTCTGTTCACAGAAGTGAGGCGGCATAAACCTAGTGTGATTTACATCCCCAACATCGAGGCCTGGTATGCCGCGCTGCATAACACACTCGCTCTCACCACCTTCAAAACTATGCTGCGATCGATTGCCCCTGCTGATCCAGTACTTCTTTTGGCTACGGCAGAGGGTGACAGGGATGAACTTCCCAGCGAACTCATCCGTGACTTCTTCGGGTTCTCCATGAAGAATCAAATGAGGATCAACAATCCCAGCAAGGTAAGTGTTGCTTGTTTGGCCATTGATGCCATGTGCTGTGCTAACTTATGTAGGAACGCCGCATGGAATACTTCAGCACCACACTTCAATATGCCAAGAAGAAGCCGCGCGAGTTTCCCGACCCCGAAAACCGCAAGAAGAGGGTTCTTGAGGAGCTTCCAGTTGCCCCTCCTATTGAGCCTGCTCCCCCGACCAAGGCGGATATGAAGGCTGCACAGAAGCGGGACCACCAACTGCTTAACGCCCTCAAAATCCAGCTTCAACCTATTATGGACCAGATCAACAGGAAGTACAAGAAGTTCCGACAGCCTGTCATTCCTCCTGCCCAGATCGAATACCTCTTCGTCGAGTCGGAGCCCAACTTTGTACGACCGGATATCGAAGCTGGCCAGCTCCGACCATATGAAATCGTCAAGGACAAGTATGACAATGATGTCCTTCGAGACACCGCGAGTGGCAAGTGTTATTACAATCTCGAAACTACTACTATCGAGGAGCGCTTGTCGAACGGTTTCTACGCCCGACCGAAGGACTTCCTATTTGACATCAAGGCTCTTGCTAGGGATGCCAAAAATATTGGAGACAAGGAGCGAACCCTCAAGGCCAATGAACTCCTCAGCAACGTCGAAGTTGATGTCGCTAGTATCGAGAACCAAACTTCTCAAGTTGACTGGGAAGGGCTATATCAACGTCAACTACAACGAGCAAAGGATGCCACCGAGAAAGAGCGAAAGCGAAAAGCGATGCAATCACTTGTGGACCGTGTTCAGTCTGATCTGGGTGGTAACGATAGTGATTCTCAAGGGCCTGTTACCCTCGGAGTGGCGGTTCCAGGATCGAGAACGACTGCAAGGTTCCAAGTAAGAAGTCCGCTCTCACATGACCATGGTACCTCGGGCCAGGACTTGCAGCTTCTGAGCAACGGCATCAACAACATGATTGGGGAGGACACCCAGATGAGTGGCATCGACAACGATACCCAGGCACTCTCCGAGATGGGACCCCCGCCAAAGTCTCACGAGCAACTTAATGTAGCCCATACGGGAATGACACAAATCTCGCAAAAGTCTGTAGTGACAACATTGCCACCAGGAGTTTCGCCCTCAGCTGTCATCAACGAGGCATCAACAACCAAAACATCGGACCCTTCAACCCATCGCTCATCAGACTTTAGTCAGGTGACCAATGGAGGCCATGGTGAGAGCCGAGGTGTTGATGATGACAGTCAGGTTGATATCCCTGACACACTGATTATAGCTGGGCATAACACCTCTGGAGACGACTCGTGGCTGCATTCTCAGGCCCAGGCTGCCGCTGCAGGTGGCGCCCACATGCACGTCTCGAACATCTCCGACAGTCCCTCTTCGGCGCGAACATCATCGGGTTTCAAGGCCCAAAGTGTGGGTGGCATGGCGAGCATATTGAATGACCATATTTCTGACGAACAGTCTGCACGTAATTCTGGCTCGTCGACTTCGGCTTCCCAGCCCCTGACACTAGGGGAAGTTGAAGGGATCCTGAACAACGTGACGGAGGCGACTAGTGGTTGTACCATCGAGCAGCTCGAACAGATCAACCGTGAGCTCATGGACGAAATTTGGCGCACAAGAAGTGAGTGGAACCGCAGCAGAGTTATGGACCAAGTTATGGCGGTGTTCAACAGGACGATGGAGGAGATCGAGGCGTTTCAAGGCATTGAACCACCCAGCCAAGCTCGTGACTACTAGCTAGTGCTGGACAACCAGAGAATTCGCAAGTGAGAACTGCTGCTTCATGGAAATGTCAGGGAAGGAACGGAAAGGAGATTTCAAAGAGTTGGGTGTACGCTTGTAATCATGTCTAGGAGTTATTGGGAACGCGACTCTGCCAAGGAGGTATTAGACGTGTCTGTTTTTTTTTTTTTTAGAGGATATCATACATGCATGGCCACAAAGGTTGATGTCCCTACGTTGTTAGCTACCTGTACAATGGCCTTATTTTCCTACATATATCTACCCATAGCGATTGCTAACAACTTTACAATTTGGATTTGGCTTTTGTGCTATCGTACCTCTTGCCCTCATCTGCTTGTTCTGCTACTGTCAAGTCTGGAAGAGTTACGGGCATGATCCTTCGTGGTGCAGTGCCTGGCACGACGTTGTATTTCGAGAAGTCCGTTACACCTGCATGTTCACGTAGGAAGTCTTCGTCTAGTAGCAGTTCACCGTTGACCACGGAAGGTGAAGCTTGGAGGATAGCAAGAATGGCGTCGGAGAAGATGGTTGCTTTTCGTAGGTCATTGGCTTCTTCTGGATTCTTGCGTGTAAATTGTTCTGTAGCAGCAGATTCAATAGCCTGGTTTGTGTTAGCCATCTGCTTTGTTTTCGGAGGGTACTGTCAGACGTACCACCGCAGGCCATATAGAAGTAATAGCCATATCCTTCTTCCCTTGGCGCTCAAAGTCCATGGCAAGACCTTTTGTAAGGACACTCATGCCAACCTTGCCCACCGCATAAGCTGTTTTGCCGCGGAAAAAACGGCTGTAGATGGGCGGGCTGACGACTACGATGCGACCTGTAGAGGGGAGACGAGGCAGAGCAGCTTGAATGGTTGCGTATAGCCCTTCTGGATTAACGCGCTGCATGAGTTGGAATCGCTTAACCGGTGTTGATGCGACGGGAGCCCAGAATATGGCACCCGAGTTGTAGACGAGGACATCTAAACGGCCGTAGGTCTGTGACATTGAATCAGTACTGGCTTCAAGATGGATGAAATGACTTACAGAGATGGTTTGTGACACCAGGGAGTCGATACTCTCGGGATAGCGAACGTCTACTTGAATGGCAGTAGCTTCACCTCCTGCTAAGGTGATTTCACGAGCAACGGTTGTGATTGTCGAGGCAGATGAATTGGGATCTGGTGGAAAAGGCGATGGAAGATTTGTAGGGTTACTGATAGTTTTTGCAGCGACCACGACTTGAATCGTTGTGTTAGTTCGTTTGAAAGATATATGTATGGATTATAAGTTTGTAGTTGAACGAACCAGCATAGCCATTGGAGGCGAGGTCGATGGCCACCTGACGACCGATGCCCCTGGATGCACCAACGATCAGAGCTACAGGATTTTTAGATGCCATAGTCACTGGTTGTTTTATGTTGATGGTTCCGGGAGTGATTTCTGAAGTCTAAGATTGAAGTCTAATACTCCCCCGACTGATTGTTTTATATTGATTTTGTATTAGCTTGGGTAGGTAGACTAGGTTGTTGATCCTATTATAAATCCAACTCCAAGGGTCGAGTTGGAGAATCTGGGGGTGGATTATATAGCCTCGGCAACCCCACATTACTAACTATAAGGGGTGGCAGTCCATACAATAACACGAGGGACCGAGATCCGAATCAATCTTGTTGACTTGTACTTGCAAATATTCATAGATCTTTACATGTTTCTCTTTTTATGAATTGAATAAAACAAGAAATACTTCCAAAATGGGCGGGCGTATCGATTGCTATCTGGACATTGGTGAGTAATAGTATCCTTACTATCTGGACAAGACTAACAAACACGAGTGTCCTTCTACAGCTATACTGGCTTCATCGAGCTACGGCGGAACATGAGCAAACTAGCTGCTCATGGAGTCCAAGTCAAGTACGTTGAGAGTCATTTGAAACATATTGTCGTATACTGAACCATCATCAGTTTCATTCCCGTCTTCTTGGGCGGCATCATGAGTGAATCAGGTATACTCTATCCAGCGATAAGCACAGAAACAGTCTTAACATCTACCAGGAAACAAACCCCCTTGGGTACTGCCTGCAAAATCGAGATATCTCGCCAAAGATTCTCGTCGCTCTGCAGAACGCCTTTCGGCTCCTTATCAAGGCTCACCACCCGACCTGCTCGCTATCGCAAAGACAATCTCGCCTCTCCGTGCTCTACACTACATCAAAGAAAACTACCCAGAGGACACCTTTCTTGCAGCTATGCGGTTTCTTTTCCACAAGATTTGGTTACCTCCTCACGTTAACCTCGCCGAGGACGCGAATCTTGTTGCAGCGCTTAAGGAAGCGACCACCGAGTTCGATGGGGGTAGTGACAGTAAGTTGTTCTCCGACGAGGACATTGATAAGATCATGAAGGGTCGCGAGAGTATGAAAGAGAGAGTCAAGGAGGTGACTGGCCTAGTGCTCAAGAAGGGTGCTTTCGGAGCGCCTTGGTTAATTGCGACGAATGCAGATGGCAAGTCGGAGGTTTTCTTTGGAAGCGACAGGTGAGATATCTCTGATCATTGTAATTGGAGTTTTGCTAACTGATCTTATAGGTTCAACCATATCTATAGGTTCTTGGGAGTTCCTTTCCAGGACGTCCAGATCTTACCTCCTCCAAAGTTGTAATTGAAGGTACAGCTGGTCTAGACAGAGACAGTCCGAACGACTTGGGAAGGATATCTTCAGGCGCTGATATGAGTATCAAGATGTAGTCGATGCGTTGCTAGATAATATTCATGCGCTGTACATGACCTGTTGTTGATGTTATGTCTCATGTGTCAGTCAGTAGTAGCTCAATCAAAACCCACTCACTCAGCAGAACTTCAACTCAACTTATTAAACCTCCACCTCTCATCTGTCACCTATCACCTCACACATACATCAACACCACATTAAAAAAAATGCAGTCTCTCGAACTCACTCTTATAGTCGCTGCGACTCGTAACATGGGCATCGGCGCTCAAGGAGGAATGCCCTGGCAAGGCTTGCGCAAAGAAATGAAGTACTTTGCGCGTGTGACGACTAGACTGCCACCACAGGTACTACTGCAATCACTCATTGACCTTTGCTCAAACATCCTCAACCCAGTTATCTCACGTTGATGGAATGAGAAAACCCGAAAATTTGTACTAACAAACTTCCAGGCCCCTTCGTCATCCCTCAACGCAGTCATAATGGGCCGCAAAACCTGGGATTCAATCCCCACCAAATTCCGACCTCTAAAAGACCGTCTCAATATCGTCATAAGCCGCTCCGCACCCTCAAATCTCCCCGAGACAGTTGAGCCGTCTGAACCCGTTAGAGTCCAGTCCCTTGAACTCGCGCTGCAGTACGCTCGTGCTCGCGGCGACATCAGCCGCGTCTTTGTCATTGGCGGTGCGCAGATCTACGATGCTGCGCTCAAGCTGCCTGAGTCGCGACGCATCCTGCTCACCAGCATTGAACGGGACTTCGACTGCGATACTTTCTTCCCCATGGATCTGAAGGGTGGCAAGTGGGAGAGGAAGTCGAGAGAGGAATTGCAGAAGTGGACGGGCGAGGAGGTTGAGGAAGGTGGCCAAGAGGAGGCGGGGACAAAGTATGAGTTTCAAATGTGGGAGAAACATGACTAGACGAATGGATAGACTCTGTAGTTTTATTTCATAAGAAAGGATATCATCATTGGAATTCCTCATAAATGCAGCAGTCATGCCTAAGAACAATACATCGTATAACCCAGCCGTCATCCCAATGTCCTAATCGTACAGCCCGACCCATTCTATTCTTTTTTGTTTGTTCAAATGACATATACATACAGCTGATAATACACATCACCTACCCAAAACCTAGTTCGTTGACACCTTGGCTGGTTCTACTGGCACAGCCTCAGTCTCCTTTACAGGCTCTGAAGAAGGAATGCTGTCCTCCTGCTGTCCGCCCAGCTGCTTCTCCAATCTCGTCCAGAACACATCGACCGGCTTCGCCATGATGGCTGGTAATTGCGCAGGAAGGTTGTTATCCGAAACAGCCTCAAACTGAAGCAGTGTCGATCGCATCCATCCCACAATAGCAAGCAGAGCTCTGGGATCAGCGTCGGGTGAACCCTTGAACAGGTTTCGCCAGATAGCGCTTGCCAACATCGCATCGCCCTTGATAAGCCCCTCGTCGTACGCCAGGAGAAGACCACGCCACTGGACAAAGATGTCCTTGAGGTATCGCTGTCTCAAGGCACTTGATGTGATGTGGTGGTCGATGTGCATCTTCTTCTCGCACTCAAAGAAGAAGTGGTCTGTAAGCTGATGCTGCCAGTTGTGGAATCCCTCGCGATCGAAGCAGCGTATTCGGGTGTTGATTAGGTAGAGGTGAAGCATAGTGACATGGGACCAGGTGCTAAAGGTGGGAGGAAGTTTGAAGACTGTTGCAAGTACAAGGTTAGCACTCTTGAATAATATTTTTTTTTCTGTTGAAAATCATCAAGAGATTGAAACGCACTGTGATGCCACGGGCTCTCAGGGTTTAGAGAGTGTCCGATCTCTTCGCCGTCTTCTGCAAGCTTCACATGGTCCTCCTTGCGCTCCTTCTCAGTAATATGGTAATCAGCTGCCTTGGAGGAAGCCTTGAACAACTGCTCCGTAGCGCCCAGAACACGATACGGCTCAGCCATAGACTTTCCAATACCCTGAAGAAGACTTCTTGAGCTCGAATTGCTGAAATTCCTTCGAGAAATAATAGATGCAGCGGGCGGCAAAAAGTTTCTTGTCGTGGGTGCAGAGGCTTGTGATGCGCCAGCTCGCATTGCGGCCCGGAGGACGGACCGAGCCTGGGTTCTACAGGATTCGCAGGCCATTTTTTGGATTTGTTTATTCGGGAGGTTCGTTTCGAAAGGAAAATTGACTTGAGAAGAGCCTGGGAAAGGGCTTAAAGTGAAGCTGTTGTAAGTCTTCACGTCATGTACTAGGTCATGACGAACTGATCTTTTTGATAGTATAGAAATTGTTTGACTTCTG
This sequence comes from Fusarium armeniacum, assembly GCA_013618295.1. Taxonomy (NCBI): domain Eukaryota; kingdom Fungi; phylum Ascomycota; class Sordariomycetes; order Hypocreales; family Nectriaceae; genus Fusarium; species Fusarium armeniacum. Next base: position 53,012 of record JABFER010000189.1, on the reverse strand, counting down.
ATAGGTTAACGGGTATATGTCGGCAGTGGAGAAGACCCTTAGTGTGAAGGGCACTGTGCACAATCAGATGGATGTATCAACCTTTTCATTTAGCGGACAGTTGATTATCAGAGAACTTTTATCCAATTGGTACAATTACAGCTAATTTACAGTTGAATATTTATTTATTCATTAGTACTTAGAGAATACTAAGGAACTGTTCGTACCGCCGAATCCGAAGCTGTTGGATACAGCCACGCCAACGTCTCTGTCCTGGGCCGCATTTGGTACAAAGTTAAAGGCAGCACCAACGTCTGGCTTCTGTAGATTCAAAGTCGCAGGCACAACTCCCTGGAAATTGTCAGTATTCGGTATATATACTCTTGTACAAACGCGACATACCTCGTGAATCGTTAGAACGGAGAACAAGGCCTCAATAGCTCCAGCAGCACCCAATAAATGTCCGATTGCGCCTTTGGTGCTGCTGACTGTAATATCTGACTCTTTTTCATGTCCCTCTTCGCCTAACATGAGTCGCCTAATAGCCGAAGTCTCTGCCGCATCCCCGACGTTCGTCGCTGTCGCGTGTGCGTTGATGTAATCAACATTTGAAGGCTTGATTCCAGCATTCTTTAATGCCTTCTTCATAGCAAGGAATGCGCCACGGCCGTCTTCTCGTGGCGCTGTCATATGGTAGGCATCGCCGCTGCAGCCATAGCCTTTTATTTCAGCATAGATGCGAGCTCCTCGTGCTTTGGCATGCTCCAACTCTTCAAGGACCAGCACCGCAGCACCTTCAGAAACCACGAAACCGTTGCGATCGGCATCAAATGGACGACAGCTTGCTGTGGGATCCTTGTTGTATGCTGTTGATAAGGATCTTACCCTACCGAAGCCTGCAAACGTCAAGGGGTGAATGCATGATTCTGAGCCTCCTGCAACCATGATATCCGCGTCTCCCATGGTGATGAAGCGTGATGCATCTCCAATTGAGTGCGCACCAGTTGTACAAGCTGTAGTTGCTGCATGGTTGGGGCCCTGGAAACCGTATTTCATGGCTATGTGACCAGCCGCCATATTAATCAAAATTTTGGGCACGAATAACGGTGATACCTTTTTAAAGCCCTGACACATGTTCAGCACTGGTTCGGAATTGGTCGACACGAAACCTTACATCTTTATGGTGCACTAAGCTGGTGTCATAAATCTCATCCAGATTTCCAATACCGCTCCCTAGGCAAACACCAGTAGCCTCTAGTTGTTCTTCGCTCTTTGGCTCCCATCCCGCATCTTTGAGAGCCATATCGCTAGCGGCAATGGCATATTGTGTAAACTTGGACATTCGTCGTTGCTCATTTGCGCTGAGCCAGTCTAATGCCCTCCATCGTCCTTCACCTTCACCGCTAGGCACTAGCCCAGAGACTGTGCTTGTCAACTCTTTCCATCGCGCCTGGGGCTCTAGATCCGCGACACTGACGATTCCGCATTCGCCATTGAGAAGACGGGTCCAGGTTCGTTTCACGCCTACACCCAAGGGTGTGATGGCTCCAAGGCCAGTCACTACTACCCGACGCATTATGATTCCATGCCTAGGAGAAAGAAGGAGATTTGTTTAGTTGACCGATCTTGAGAATTAAGTGTTGGTGTGATAGTATGAGACAATGGAGAAGATGTAAAGTAAAGTAAAAGTGATGTTTGAACATGGTTCAAGAATAGAATCTCCTCTTTTGGGTTAGCGCTAGATCGTGAGACTGACATGGATGCAGCCTCCCTAGGGGCAGGTACGGTACATTCGGTACCTCCCTCGATGTACTCTCACGATAAGCCTTCAACGACGTTCCAAGCCAATTCTCAATCTTTTGTCGGTATTCGAATTACTTCCATATCTAATCCTTATGAACCGAACCAACAGCATATAGAGTCCATATCCGTCGTTCATTTAAAGTGACGTGATCAAGTCTGGACTTGAATAGACGCCACAAAACAACAAAGGACACGACACGAAACGTCTCTCACGCAGCATCAATTACATATCTCTTCTCAATCATACACTATCCTTACAGCTTCAAACAGCATGGGAACTCCTCCTGCTTAATTAGAGCACTCGTTATATGTGCTAGACTTTATATCAGTCCGGTAGCACCTGTCATTCCGTCCAGGCGACGGCATACTTAGCTGAGGCACCTATGACCATATCCAACATTATACAATCTCTCACGCTACGGGAAGCCTTTGAACTCGACTATCTTGACACTTGAAAACGGAAAGGAGAGAAACCGCGATTGGATAAGAACAAGTGATCATCAGGGACTATAACCAACGACATCTAAAAGGGCAAACCAAGCTTCCAATGCCTGAAAATCGGAAGCCAGGGTCGGCATTACCAGTCGATCCCACCGCACAGAGCATATCAGGTCCCAGCGGGCGACTCTCAACATCATTAGAGATTGAAGACCCGCCCCCCGAAAATCTCAAGCATCGTCTGCACGAGTGGGTAGGCACTGGAGCACGCAACGATGACGAAGATGATCAAGGTGAAGAATATGAGCTTCTAATGGATCCAAATCTCCCCCGGGAGTATGAGACGAGACGGAAGAGCTCACAAGAGTCTGGCGATGAGGCGGCTTTGGTCAAGGATGATGATGAAGATGAGAATGAGGAAGAAGAGAACTCGCCATATCCTGAAGTTCGGGCAGCGGTACGCAACTTTGATGAGGACCTCCCATGCAATACTGTACGGGCATGGACTATAGGAATGTTACTCGTTGTCGTAGGTGCTTCTATGAACACCCTCTTCTCACTGCGCCAGCCTTCCATCAGCATTGGCCCTCTTATCGCTCAGATTGTTGCATGGCCAATGGGTCATGGCTGGGCCAAGTTTGTGCCAGAACGGGAGTTCACTACTTTTGGTATAACATGGACTCTCAACCCAGGACCTTTTAACGTAAAGGAACACGCTATCATCGTCGTCATGGCCAGCGTCTCGTTCTCAGTGGCATATGCCACTGATATCATTCTGGCACAAGTCATTTTCTATAAGCAGGACTTTGGCATCGTATTCCAGCTTCTGTTGACCATCTCAACTCAATCAGTAGGTTACGGCATCGCAGGTATGCTGCGAAAATTCTTGGGTAAATTGTTATCATCCCTGGTTGCTATTCTTTTGCTTACAATCCAAGTGTATCCTGCATCGATGATTTGGCCCGAGAATCTCGCTGGCGTGACTCTTATGAATGCCATGTACGAGAGAAACGATGCTCCAGACCCCAGCGTTATAGGGGGCGCAATGCACCGGTACAAATGGTTCGCCATTGTGACCGCATGCTCTTTTTTTTACTACTTCATCCCGGGGTTTCTGGCCCAGTTCCTGAGTATCTTTGCCGTGGCTACTTGGATGGCCCCTCAGAATCCCATTGTGAACCAGCTATTCGGAGGCCAGACCGGGCTGTCCCTTCTTCCTATTACTTTTGACTGGACGCAGATTGCAGGATACGTTGGTTCGCCACTCATTCCGCCGTGGTATGTATAATGATTACTCCATCGCTGGACGGTAGAATTGTACTAATGACGGCCAGGCATGCCATCGCCAATACTCTGATCGGAGTCGTTGTATTCTTTGTTATTGGATCTTCTTTCCTTCACTACGGGGGAGCATGGTATGGCGAGTTCTTGCCCATGAGCGACTCTGGCACATATGATAATACCGGAGCTCGCTACAACACCACGCGGATTCTGACCAAAGACTTCACATTAAACGAAGAGGAGTACAAAAACTACTCGCCTCTTTTCATCAGGTATGATAAACTTTCCGTATGTCGTCGATCTAAGCTAACGAGCGAAGTACGACTTTCGCAATTTCTTACGGCCTGTCCTTTGCTGCTATATCTTCGCTCGTCGTGTACACTTATCTACACAACGGAAAACAGATTTGGCAGCAATGGAGGAACAGCACAAACGAAAAGCCCGATGTACACATGAAACTCATGAGAAAGTACAAAGAAGCGCCTACTTGGTGGTACATGTCACTCTTTGCAATCGCGAGTTTTCATTCCTGGTTCCCATTGTAATAATTGACTAATGAGTAATTCAGATGCTCTTGATTGGTTTCTACACAGTGCTCGGGTACCCTACTAACCTCTCTTGGTGGGCTTTTCTACTTGCTATTGCAATCTCCTTTGGATTCGCTCTTCCTATAGGCATCATTCAAGCTGTGACAAATACCCAAATTGGCTTGAACGTCCTGACCGAATTCATCTACGGATACCTCCAACCAGGTCGACCTCTGGCCCTAATGATGTAAGTGCTCGCTCGCCTGTCTCCGATCCGCGATCCTGCCAAGCTCATGCTGACCTTGACTGCCTAGTTTTAAAACATATGGGTACATCACAATGTAAGTCTTGAGTGCTCCCTTGAAGTCTCCGAGACCTCCAAGACTTTTGGACTGACATCCTCACCCCACTGTCTAGGGCGCAGTCTCTCCGATTTGTCTCGGATTTGAAGTTCGGACACTACATGAAGATCCCTCCTCGAACAATGTTCCTGTCTCAAGTTGTAGCCACAACATTCTCGTGCTTTATTCAGATCGTTGTTCTGAACATGTCTCTGAATAATATCCCCGATGTCTGTGAGCAACACCAGGTAGATCATTTTACGTGCCCCGGAGGTCGCGTCTTCTTCGCTGGTAAGTTTAATGCCGAGTCTAAAATGTTTCTGATCTAATGCATGAGTCGCAGCCTCCATAATATGGGGCCTCCTCGGACCTGCCCGCATGTTCTCGCCTGGCCAAGTTTATTCCGGCCTCTTTGTCTTCTTCGTCATTGGTGCCATCACTCCTGTAGTCATATACTTCTTGGCCAAGCGCAGGCCCAAGTCTCCAGTGCGGTTCCTCATGGCGCCTCTCATCTTTGGAGGTGCAGGGGCTATGCCGCCTGCGACACCCCTCAATTATCTTTCATGGGGGGCAGTCGGCTTCGTCTTTCAGTTCTGGATCAAGAAGCGCCACTTCAGATGGTGGTCAAGACTCAACTTCCTTACATCATCTGCACTTGATCTTGGGCTCGCCCTTGCGACTTTGTTCATCTTCTTTGCGTTCACGCTGCATGGTATAGATCCGCCAAGCTGGTGGGGAAACGATATCGTCTCGTCGACCATGGATGTCCAAGGTACTGCGATACAGGCACATGTAGCTGAGGGAGCGCGGTTCGGGCCTAAGAGCTGGTGATGGTGGGGTGCTTGGGGGTGCATACCAAGAGGGAGTTATTGTATTTGTATCGTAGTCTACCTATCAAAATAACTGCATGTTTTGTTTATGTTTGTTGGTGGCTTGTGCATCTGCAGACAGTCGTCGAATACCAATCTTCATTCAGAGACATGTTTGTTCCTAAATAGCTGAACTTATGTAAGAGCCAGTCGGATTTCATGTGGCGTCTATCACGCAGCTGGACAGTAAACCCGCCGCCCGCAACCTTGAGACGGGCCTCGACAAGTACAGGAGAAGAGATGTAGTGATAAACCCTTCGTTGTCCATTTAGGCCTTAAGGCCGCCCTGAGTCTGTAACTAATGACGTTGCTTTTTGGCCCGTTGTGGTAACTAACGCCCACCATCTTGCATATCTCGCGGCCCGTGGCTTGTACGAAGGATAAAACCCACGTACCTGGAACTAAGGCTAGCTCTCGCGACATTTCGTTACATTGTATGGTCGTGAGGGCTTGGACTAGGATTGAACAAACATGCATGTCTGACCACGCAAGCATAGCCTTTCTGGTCCATGTTAGCGATTGAGCAAAAACTCATATATCAGAGAGAATGTGACACATCACGAAGGATTCCGTGCAGCATGTACCCAGTCTGGTGCATGTACTTGACTGATTAGTCGCCTCGTTATACATTCAATTCACGCCCATGTGCCAACTTGGCGAAAGTAAAGAGCCAGTAGCATTTGCTGAGACAGTATCTGCCATTGATACGGTCGTTTAAGGCCATGGATTGAAATACACATTTACTGGGTATCCAGTAGATCGATCTGTCGATGCAGTAATGAATCATTCGAGCTTAATGCGAGGGTGGTTCATTTCTATTAAGCCATCGTAACGAGACAGCCACTGTGGCAGTTGTTTGGAACCGAGGCCAGGACTAGGACAGACTGTCTACATCCTGAAGCAAATCCCTTGGATGCAGCAAATGCAAGCCATTTCCGACGCATAATGCTAGTCATTAACTAAAATATAAGGAGTTACCTCATGGGGCAGATTCCATGCGCTCCTCACACAAATGCCTGGAACAAGTTTACAGCTGTTTATAGTATAACCCATCCTGATATTAATATGTTCTCTAGAATAATAGTGTGATATGTGATACAAGAGGGCGTGGGTTAAGAACCGTGGAAGTTTGTAATGACGTCTCTCTAGAAAGCCAGCACCAGTTGGTATAACCTCCACCTATTCAAATCGCCCACATTGCGAGCCGTCGATTTCCATATCACCACTGCGTTCATCATGCCATGAACGCTGTGTATTTCCGGCTGAAGGTTGGTGGCGAAACGTGCTGCTATCGGTATGCGGGGGAAAAGACATGGAAGCGAAAGCGTTTGAATGATCTTGGCTTTCTTGTTTGATAAAATTACGACCCTCGGTTGTTGGTCTTCGTCGACTGTCGTAAGGAGGTACCGAGTTGCTCTGTGTTGGTGGATAAAAAGGAGAGCGGCATTGACTGAATTCGTACGCAGTAATGAGCTCCGTCTTGGCCTGATATGCGTGTCCCTCCCGGTCCGGCTTGACAGTCATCGAACGATTCTGGCGATTAACATCGAGTAGAAACAAATCTAGCACTGAGGCGGAATGCCCCGCGTATGAGTTCGTTTTTTTCACTGTCCCCAGCATGACCATTGCCTCTTTTACAAGCGACAAATGTTCTCCCGTAACATGTATGCCTGCATACATACTACATAGTAGTACATACGTCGCTTCTATCAAAACGCAGCTAGGGTCGTTTAGTAGATAGCCAACAATGATAAGTAATGTTACTTACGGAAGAAATGGATCAACAGGAAGAGGCGAAGTGGGACGCGCGCCTTCTTTGATCATATCTATTGCTCGAATTGACCCGGAAACGCATCTCTGAGATAGCTCCTTAATTTGCGGTTCGATTCTATCTAAAGTTTCGCATTCTTCCTTGGAAGCAATGAATCGTATAAGAAAGAATGGCCGGCAAAGAAGAATGTCAGCATAGATACGGAACGAGTTGACGCGAGCTTGTGCCACGAAAGGGGCCGGGTCGATTTTGGCGTCTGTAAGAGAATCAAGGTGTCCAATTAACAATTTCACGTCTTTCATCGATATCTTGGACCCTGAATATATAACTTTGACGGTTTCGCCGATGATACGGCATGCATCGACAGCAGGATTGAGCAGAGTCCCCTTCTGAAGTACAAGAGACTCTTCAGTGTGCTGGTGAATAGCCAGTGGCCTGCCTAATGTGGCAGCGAGGAATCTATCGAGAACGAAGAGACTTCTCCAGACGTTTCGTCTTGGTACGATCCATGCTTGGGTGCCAGAGAAGCTCTCGGCCTCGGTCTCTTTCCCTCGATGAATCCCGAACGAGTGAGCAACCTGGAAAGCTCGACCTGCATAGTGATAAGCCTCACTTCTTTGCAGGCAAGCGATATATAGGACTTACTACAGTAAGAGTGTGCAGCATGCGGCCTAGATACGCACAGCATATAAAACGACATCAAAACGAGAGCCTGGAGGATCCATGGAACACTATTGCAACTCTCTGGTCCTCTATAGGTTTCGCTTGGCTGAAGTAACGCGTCGGCGCTCGCGAAAAACCGCTCTTTCAGATCGGGGTCCTGTAAAGCTATTTCTGTCGGACTAGAGTCAAACGCAAGCCCGATCGCCAGTACCAGAAAGAAAATGCACCGATCGGAATTGCACATCTGGGTCGGTTCATTATAGATTTGACGCACGATGGCTTCGACAGATTCGAGGTCTACAACGTTGATGAAACCATGTGTCTCGGCCTAGTCAATATAATTTTGCGTGTAGGTAAAAGCGACTGGCAAACTCACATTACTGAAATAAGAGTTCAACAACCTCGTAATAGTGATTTGAGGCAGATCGGGCGGCCACGTTGGGTAGGACCTGGCAGGGCTAGTTTGCTGCGGCCCAGACCAGATACACGACTCTGTAAAATCTGAAGATCCAGAAACTAGCTTCGCACGTTGCTTGACAAGAGCCACGAATGATTCGGTAGCATAGCAATCATAAAAGGCTGGTGGTTTTAGCAACGGAAGATGCAATGTAATAAGGGTTTGAGATCGCTGCTGATGTTCCGACGCTGTGCGAGGGTGCGTATATTTTCCAAATTCTTCGGGTCTTGATGTAGAAACGATGCGGAAACTAGAGGCTTTTCCTGGACTTGCCGATCTTCTTGTGGCATATTGGCTGGCTGTTTTCCCATTCATTCTTGGTGTATCAGAGTGTTCGGCAGCTTCTGGTGATTGTTCACCCAAATCTTGCCTTGGAGGCGAGCAAGACGCAGTCGAGTCGCTTGACGACTCGGTGGATTTGCTCGGCCGGTACACGCAATGTAACCCTCGTGTGCGGCAATACTTGCAAGTTCTTAGGCCATCGCACTGCAATTTGATTACGTTAGTGACCAGTGACTCTGTAGCTCATATGATTACGTGCTAATCACATGCGCCAGCTGGGTATTTGCTTGGACATATTGGCGTTATTGATACTAGAGAAAGTTTTGTGTTGACAGGGAAGAGCAGTTACCAAGCCCATCTTGAACAACCAACACCTGAGAGGTTGAAAGATGATTGCGGCGACTTACTTTTTGTTTGCGTGTCCTACACATGTTGCAGGCTTTTGATACCCTTTTTCGCTTTTCCGAGGCGACTTTGATGTTGGGCATTTTCAACTCAAAAGGCTTGGGCCGTGTCTCTTTGCCAGGAGAAGACAGAATACTGGAAGGCAGCTGATTTCTCGGCGCTGAAATCGTTAGAGTCTTGTAGTGGTATAGAAGTGTATCTGACTGCCTGTTGTGGAAAAATATGATGTTTTATGAGTGAATCAAAACATGATCGCAATACTTACAACACTGTTGAAGTATTGGGGTGAAGTATTTATCCAAAAGCGCTTGGTGGATGTTCTGGTCGGTCTTCGGTCTTTATAAAAAGTATCTATCTCTCGATACAGGCTTGTACCTTGGAAGTGGGCGAGGCAACAGATTTTTAGAGCCAGGTCTTATGGAGCAGGGTGTCCAAGAGCGCCGAATAGACCGCGCGGTAGACAGGCTCTTTCTATCCATCTTGCGAATCAAGGCGAACCGCAGTAGCTCAGAACATCCAGGTAGAAGCCGTCCCGACTGTACGGGACTGGCTGACGATTGCTGTGTGGCCAGATGAAACCATAATAGCTAACTTGAGAGGCTGGAAGGGACATATGTGGCGTAGGAATATGCATAGCTGTTTAGGCCAAGAACACAATATAGTAGCCTTGAGATGGACACAAGTTCCTTTCTGCCGGTGATGATCCTGGTATCTTTGATTTCGAAGGGGGGGCATACGGCCGTGTATAGCTAATGTGAGGAGCAGCCTGAGACCGCAGGAAACAAACAAGTTGTTGAAGAGGACTCTTGGAATGATGTGGATCTTGTCTCGATGACCATGAGCCTGAGCTCGAAGCCCGCTCTCCCCGCAGTGACTCTTCTAGATCTGGTCATGCAATAGTTTGAGCTCTCGACTGGGGTAGGGGGTCCATGTTCCCATTGCTTAAGTGATCCGATATTAGGGAGTGTGGAGATATTAGCAAGATTCTGATTGCTGTTTATCCGTATTATGTTTCTGTTGGTTCGTGAATATTGTGTCAAATACCGATTGACGGCTAGTGTATGAAAACGGGGAACGAGACGACGTACCTGCCCATGACTAGTAGTAGGTCAATAGAAAAGGAAGGTGCGTAGGCGCAAGGAGAAAAGAACGACAAGAAGTTGACTGTTTCGTCCCGCAGCACTGTTCCTCCCACATGACAGAACTCGGCTGCGAGTAAACACTTAGCAGGTAGTCTTGTGTTGCCTCCTTCCCGTGAGACTTACATGGCTTTATTTTCTTAGTCATCGGTTCACCCTGGTTGGGATATTAAATGATAACATCTCCTCATCTGTGAACATTCCATAAAAATAAGACGCCCACCCCACGTCGGTTTCTCTCTTTTCTCCTTGCTCTCCCAAATGCATGTCTTAGCTCGGGGTTTTGCGATTGCAAGGATGTCCCCCCAGCAGATCAACCGATGTCGACTGACAAGTGGATTGGTCTACCCTACCTACCTAAATAGTACCATGGGATGTATGTTTTCTTTTCGCCCCGAGACTTTTCGAGTTGATGATTTCAGAGCCAAGTCCCTCTATACCACCTTTAGTGCCTTGGTAGGCCTCGTAGGTAGGCAGGTATCCTCTGTATGAGCGACTCTTGTTGCCTACCTAGTCTAGGTAGTAGACTAGGTAACAAGGCATTCATGGATCAACCTCTACCGGGTCCTTGGGTTCATTGGTGCTTTCCGAGACACTTGCACGCCACAATCTAGGTACGTTGAACAATCCATCATCCCTAATCCCGGTCTCACTCGCGTAATGCGGATGAGATTATTAGTTCGATCTCAAGGTTATTATATGTAAGGTGGTGAGCTAAACGGTACAAGACTATTCTCTCCTCTTGCACGAATCAATGGAAGACTGATCTCGACTAAATTGATATCGGGCCGGTATGAGAGACCTCGCTCACACTCATTCACTCCCATCACGACCGATACGTACATGGTGATCTATTCGTGATAGGGCCTAGCTTGCAGCTCGGCTTTGGGTATTTCCTGCTCAAGACTGTAATACAGTATGATTAATCATTAATGATGGGACTCTACTTTCAGCTGGCCGTCGATCGGTTACTGGAAGCTGCCAAGTGAAGAAAGAACTTTAGACTGCCAAGCCGAAAGGTGTGGAAAGGATCGCTAGAGCCAGGATACATTCTAAAATCTGGAATGGTTTGGGAGAACTGGTCTGGAATAGCAATCGATTGGCTTACGTAATGCAGAGTTATGTGTCCATAGATGGACGTAGAGATATTGAGCGCAGGAAAGCGTTTGAGGTGTCCTGGCGATGGGGTTTTGGTCGACTTCAGACTTAACCGAAGCAGCAATAACTTCTAAGGTGGTAGTCTTCAATAGAAACAATGCTTGTAGATTTTCTATATGTCTGTCAGCGTAGATCTCGTATCGACCTCGATCTAGAAGAACTTTGCAAATTCCGCCGTTCTACCCCTGAGTCTTCGGCTGCAGCTGTGAGCTGAGCACGTTAGATCTAGCTTTCGATAAATAAAGATTAGCTTCTTCCTAGGTGGAAGCAACATTGCTGTTAGTTCGTGTTTACCATCCGGACACAGAAATTTCTCTAACAAGATTCAAGCTCTATTGCTCTAAGCAAGATCAAGAAGGGCAGAATCGAACAGCACCTTTCCGGCATCAAAACTTGATTCATAATTGGGTTTGTAGTTCTAGCTATCTGGCAAAACACCATTGAAAGGCGTAGATATATCATGCCACAGGTGCGTCCAAGCGCAATTACTAGCCATTGTCTATAGCAAAAAAACGATATATTACAGGGATATTTTTCTTCATAAACTCACAGCACCAGTCGTCCAGGCTCCTCCTCGAGGATAGCCTTGCAGCGTGCAAGGAAGACCAGTGCCCTCTCCTCCTCAGCCTTGGGGACCGTCAGAGTGAACACGTTGGCGCCGCTCGACAAACCGGGGACGGCACGAACGGAGGCGGGCTTGGGAGCAGACTTCTTTCTGGGGGCAGCAAGGAAGTCGATGATATCGGCCTGCTTAGGGGCAGGTCGGAAAGAAAGCATAGAGGGGGGAGGAATGGCGGAGATCTGGGGAAGGTAGACACCGCGAGAAACCTTGGAGGCCTTGACTTTGTCGAGGCCGAGAACCTGGTCGAACAGCTCGTTGGCGGTGGGGGCACGCTTGGTAGGAGGAAGGTCATCGTTGGCAACCTCTGCGGCACGGCCGACAAAGGTAGAGATGGGTAGGAAGACACCAAGAGTCTCGTGAATTCGGTTCTGAACTTCGACGACCTTGGTCAAGGTAATGGGGATAGAAACTTCCAGGTCCTCAGCCACAGGGGCTTTGGATTCCTCAGCCTTGATGTCCTCAGCGGAGCTCGGCTTAGAAGGAGCAGCAGGTTTCGTAGCGACCTTGATGTTGCTGAGGTCAAGGTGGAACAGGTTGTTGAAGTTGGTCTCGTTGGCAGCGGGAGTCTCGGGGTTGATGCTTCCAAGATGGGCGAGGATGTCACCCTTGACTAATCGGCCATGAGGACCGGTGCCCTTGATCTTCTTGAGATCAGCCTCGCTGATGCCCTTCTCTTTGATAAGGTGCTGAACTGAGGGCAAGAGAGGGTACTTGTGCTCGTAGGTATCGTTACCAGTGGGCTTCGCGCTGGTCCTTTCGGAGGGCTTTGACTGAGAGGGAGCAGTCTCCTCCTTGGGGGCCTGAACACTGGACTGCTCCTTGGGTTGCTCCTTGGCCTCGTCGGCGGGGATCTCGAGGGTGTTGATGTCGTCGCCAGCCTCAGCAATGACACCAATGCGCGATCCAACCTGTACGGCCTTGCTACCATCCGCAGCCATGATCTTGACCATGATACCGTCGTCCTGGGCCTCAACATCCATGCTGGCCTTGTCGGTCTCAATCTCAAGCAACACGTCTCCGGCGCTAAAAGTCTCTCCCTCCTTGACCTTCCACGTAGCAATGTTACCCTCGGTCATGGTAGGCGAGAGGGCGGGCATAGTGAAGTTCTGGGCGGCGAGGCATCGTGTCGAGGTGGTGAAGCCTGCATCAGACAAGATGTGTTAGTCGGTGCGCGACAAAAGGGTCCGAGGGGGGGTTTTCAACATCAGCAAATCGACGTACCACGGACGACAGAGGACCGAGCAGTAACAGCCCGGGCAGATGCCCTACAAGCTGCAGAAAGAGATGCCATTGCACAGCTTGATTTAGTTAAGTGTGGATATGTCGAGATGGAGGCTGGCGAGGGAGGGTTTTCGGTGCAGGTGAGAGCGACCTCGGGGTGTTGAGAAAGACTGGGTTATCTTCAACTGAAGCTGTTGAGATCCATTGGCGCTAGTGGGGACCCGACGTTAAATTTTGGCGGGCGGGAATAGAACGCGACAAGACATATAATAAAACCCTCAGGGTCTTGAGAGAATTCTTTTTCTGTAAAGGTTACAGGCAAAATCTTGTTGTTGTAGCATATTTGGTCTCATTAGGGAATTTGCCTCTGTCCAGACCAGTGAAATGGTTCTCTTTCATACCTAAGTATTCTCTTGTTTTCAGAAACGCTTCTTCATGCTTTTAATGCTCAGGTATCTCATGTCCCACTTAATTTTCTACTCAAACTTCTCGGGCACTGGTGTCCCGAAAGCCATTTGATCGACAAGAACTTGCAATAATTTACAGATTATGTAAAGAAGAGAACAGTGATATGTGCTCGGAGATATAGTGCTTTGCCATTATAGTTACCTCTTATTCAGTGTCTGAAATTATTTGTGCAGTCGTTTTGGTTAATTTGTTGAATCATGGAATTATGCATGCTCATTGCTCACCAATTGCCGCGTAAGTCTCCGGCTTATATCCGCTTATCTTATCATATGCAGCTGGTATTCACGAGCAAGCCTGAAAATTGAAGCTATTTCGATATCAAACCACTGAAACTCGTTGGAGCGATTGGACGGCGGCGTTTTGTCAATTGTGGTAACTCTCTTACTCAAATTCTCTCACTACTGGCTATACAAAACTCTTCCTCCGAAAGGCTTCAATTGTATGATGGCGAGCCTCGCAAGGGGCTTCTGCCTCCCAGGCCTACGGCCCCTCCTCGTTCCTCGTGCCGAGTCTCTTCTCCTCCGATCCCGCTTCTTTTCTACTTCTCTCCTCCGGGCAGCTGAACCTGCCATAAAATCTACTCGATCGCCAAACGCCTCAAGGGCTGCAGCTGCCGCCGCCGCCGCCGCTGCGTCCAAGATTGCGCCTAGTCGATATGCATTTATAAAGAGCCTGGCTTCTAAGCCAACGCCAACGGTCCTCTACGAGGGACCATCACACTTTTGGTTCTACTTCGGTTGCTGGTCCAGTGGACTATCTTTGCTTGCTTGGACGGGTCTTACTTCGCCATATGCTGTGCAGCAGCCTGAGGGTGTCCCACAATGGATCGGGCTGGTCTTCGGCACAGCTTATCTGCTCCTCGCCTCTATGGGAACATTCATGATCACGAAAACACCAAACATTGTCGGACAAATCCGTATTCTTCCTGCGCAAGTGTCCAAGCTTGCTGCCGCAACGCCGGGCCCTACTCCCATACAAATGGAACTCACTGTCAAGCGAATGGTCCCAATGCTCAAACCCAAGGTCATTGTTGCCCCTCTGAATGAAGTTACTCTCGCATCTCGCTTCTCACTACCAGAGGAGTATGTGCCTGGGCTGCGACGTATTGAGCTCGAGCAGAAGACAGAGGCGCAGCGCAAAGCATTGCACAAGTTTGACATGCAGCACCTGTTCACAATGCCGTTCCGAAGAATGGGTCGAGCCGTGTCTGCCATGTTCAACGGTGTCAAGTCTGCCTGGACTGACATGGGCTTCGGCATCATCATCGTCGATGGCAAGAAGTACAAGGTGGATGTTACCAAAGGTTACGCTCATGACGGATTCAGGACGTTAGAAAAGCTTGTAGAAATCAAGCCTTAAGCTGCCTACCCTGGAGCGAAGATACGACATGCAGTTTGACGGCACAATGTGATTGCCGTTTGAGAGCTAAAGTTTACTTTAGTTTGTATTTGTATTGTATAAAATTCACATCAGAATTTCTTGTGTAAATAATAGTATTTAGTAGCGCTGATATAACAGTCTGGTCTTGTGTTGGGCAGAGGGTGTGATAAATCAAGTCACATATCACGATCCGAGCAAACCTATGCATACATCGCCGACACATGTGTGAGAGAAACTCCCTACCACGTGGTGGAATCGACCGATCAATTAGGCACACGAGCACTTGTCACATCATATAGTGATACTCAGATGGGGCTGTTGCGGCCAAACAGAGTTTCTTGTACACTTCAGAGTCTGCTCAACTCAACACCGCTACAATTCACCGTGAC
Organism: Fusarium armeniacum; assembly: GCA_013618295.1. Classification (NCBI taxonomy): domain Eukaryota; kingdom Fungi; phylum Ascomycota; class Sordariomycetes; order Hypocreales; family Nectriaceae; genus Fusarium; species Fusarium armeniacum. The sequence continues at coordinate 37,819 of JABFER010000189.1, read as the reverse complement.
GAACAAGCTCAGCACTACGTATGGCGGAGTCTACTTAGTGAGAAGGAAGAAGCTTGATTCTTCTAAGCTAACTAAGGAAGAAGGAGGACTATTTATAATAGTCTCCAGAGGGCGGTGACTCTATCAGTCACACCCAGGCTGCCTCTGCTGCCCATAAGTATCCAACAGCATATAGGCAGCTGGGCAAACAGCAAATACATACAAACAAAGGCACCAGGCATCCAACAAGTCTGGCCACTTTGTCCAATCTCCACAAATCCAAGTGGTTTCTCAAGATGGTAACGACTGCACCGATAAGCAAGTATCAAGTATTATATACACCAGTTGCTGGATCCTTTGCTGCAAGTGAAGAAGCTAAGGATATCCACATCTCGATTCGAAGGACCATGGAATAGTCCATGTAAGTGTGATAGTGGGATATTGACGCAGGTCTTGTGATGGTCGAGAACCAGCGAGCTGACTTACACAAGTTCTTGGCTGGACACCGCTAGAAAACCCATGTGAAGTAAATCTAGTTTATCAAGGAACTTGAAAGTATCAACACACGAGCCAGAATTAGCGTTGGCGTTGGCGTCGATGTTGGCGTTGACATTTGGCTGCAAACGCCTTCCGCCAGGGGCTGATGAGCACGTCAACCACGGGCCAGGCACGATCCTTGGGGCCTCGAATCGTAGATGGGAATGCCCTCAGATCGGTTGTTGCAAAGAGACTAATCACTCGCATGCCAGGAACATGTATGTAACTTAGGTGCATGCACAGCGTTACCATGCGAGGTGAAAGAGGGGGCTCTGGGTCTAAGCTGAGAAACTTAAACCCCGTTTAGAAGATTTCGTGGAGTTGATAGAATCCCTATCTGTCTCTCAAAACTTGGAAGAGGATATCAAATTACCCCTCCAAACCAATGTCGTCCAGTCTTTATGGTAAGCGGTCAGCCAGCCTCAGCTTTAAAGAAACGAGGCTATCCTTGACAAAGACTGGCTGAACAATAAGCGCCAGATTCACCAAGTTCCCGAGATCCACCGACGTGCATCGGCGGGGCATACAGTGAGCGGATGCTTTTCTTTTTTTTATCTGTTCCGTTGTCTTAGGTATTTCTTCAACTGGAACGGACGATTGTTGTCATGCTGTAAATGTCACTTGATTTTGGCAGTGAGAAGCGCAAATCGTGCCACAACAACCCCCCCCATTTCACGGACTAAGATGTTGATCAAAGACCGTTTGAGATCAGCAGTTTCATCCTTTGCACATCAGGGTCCAAGCCAGTCTCTCAAATAGTTGGAGTTAAAGTTGGAGTTGCACTCGGACTCATCATCCTCGTCCTGGACCCTGAAGAATAGACCCGAAGTCCATCGAAACCAACTGCCGATGCAGCATATGTACATACGGATACATTGGGCTTGACAGCACCTTCTTGACGTCATAGAGCTAAGCTCAACCATCATGGCTTGCGGTGAATAACCCAGGATTGAGACGAGGGGACCCTTGTTCCAAGATGGGGTTAGCGCGCTATATCTTGGAACCATTCTTGTCATGGCAGGATGAAGATCAACCCCAATTCTAGACTCCAACCTTGAGGCTTTGTTCTTATGAAGGGTTCATTGGCGCCCACTACCAAGCATCTGACAGCTTTGACTAATAGTAGGTAGCCACACAAGGGCCGTGCCATGACAGTCGGTCCATCTCATTCCATCAAAGTGAAAAAAGCATGTTATAGTGTAAGTGATCATGCAAAGCATTCAAACGTCACTCAACCATCAATGCCTAACATTCAATCTCGCAGTGAATGGTACACCACCAGGGCGCATCCCTATCAAGCTATACAAATCCAATTGTGTGATGAAACCAGAGCACTTGATCTTGTATCGACAGATATACATGCTCCAGACTGCCAGTATGGCCTTTAATGATAATTAACCACTCTTGACAGGAGGGAGGCATTAGGCATGTAGTCAATGTAACCTGCCCATCTGCCCTCCTTCTTTGTCTTTCGGAACAATCATTTCCATGCAGACAAATTGCTTCCAGGCGTTGGTGAAACATGGTCACACGCAATCACCCTTCTCCGTCAAAGAACTCACTGGGAATCCGAAAAATCCAACGTCCAGTCATGATATGTGCGCAGGTAGCCGCGCCGGCGGGGTGGCTCGATATTAAACGAGAACTTGAGTGCACCTGTGGTCATCAGCCAACCACTTGTCCACAGCTTGGCTGCTTGGCTTCTGTACCGTAACTAATGGTTAGATTTTCTCAAATAATTGCGCACCCCCTTCACTTGGCGGATGGTGACCCTTTCGTCATTGATACTACAACCCTCCTACTGAGATGTAGATATGGCATGTTGTTAGAAGAGATTGGATAATTCTCCACCAGATCGAGGGGCATTTCATATGCAACATTCCCATAGAAGGAGGGGTTAGGCTCTTGACGTCGAATGGCCTGTGCCGCAGGCTTTCTTATTTCAGACGGCATTGTTGGTTGATCGGTGATCGACTGAGCGCAACACCGCCCAATCTCCAAAATGACCGAACTCATACTCATGGCATACCTGTCGGTGTATGTCTTCTCCAAGTCAACTCAAATCTCCATTTTGATACGTAAAGACACGGTTTTTGAATATCAGATATGATCAACAGACATTGTTTAAAAGCATCCTTTGTGCCATTTCTGTGTCTCGATTTTAAGAGTTGTCGAGCTAGGGACCGTGGGGGGTTAGGCTCAAGCAGCGGTGAGAAGATCATGGGCGAAACAAATAGAAATATCGACCGTTCCAGCACGGTCGTCGGCCGAGCTTCTGTTCCTGTAGCCTCAAATCAAATGAAAGGAATGCGAGATCGTGCGTCATGTGTTCTATGTTTCAATCTGGGCATAGCAGCATCTCCCTCGTTATTGGCTGGCTTGTACGTCTTGATTTCTAGAATATCCGCCCGTAGCGCAAAGGGTCGAAAGAGGTTGAAGTTGCAAACTCGCCGATCCAATTACACGGCAAAGGAGCGCCATCTAATTGATGAGGCACATGGGAGGGACGCAACCGCTTGCTATTCGCTGTGTGGGGAATATCTACCACACACCCCAGATCCTCTGCCCACTAGCATCTAGATAGAGGCAGCGTAGCGTAGATATGAATATCGCGACATTTGAGGCGGGTGATAAACATGCTCTAACAGCAGATATGTTTCATCCGCTGATCTCCTCTGACAAATGAGTCGCTAGAATAATCATACAGCGTTGTAATGCAGCCGTGTCCATAGGGTCTTATATACTATGTATACGTGCCTATGAAACGGTATCAGGCAAATGTCAACTCGAGAGAGTCTATTCTTTTCGTGTTTTTTTTTTCCTGGACCATAGTGGAGAATAGTCGACATTATCTGTGGCATGATCTCCAATGGAAGAAATTTATGGCAGACTCACGGGATGTAATTATTTCCCCAGACTGAGGCTGGAACACGGTTCTTTAAAAGATCCATCATCGGGGAAAAACAATCTTGTTGAGACAGCATGACTCGGACCACCAAACGGACGTGAAACGCCAGATGATGGCCAGTGCACGATAACAGAAACTGGGGCTCTTGGCCTTGGACCCTTGCTGTGCCATTACAAAATATTGTTCTTTTGGTCGATTCCATGGAGCTTTCGAGCTGATGCATAACAAATGGAAGCTTCGACATCTTGGCTCAGTTTTTTCTTTTTCTTTTTCGGTATAAGAAAAAGACAAAAACGATTCTTGCGCCGCATTTTGACGGCTGCATCTTGTTCAAGCCGCGTCTGTGACCATGACTGCAGTAATAATTTTGTCGTGCAGCGGACTATAAGTCAAACAGCCTATGTCCTAAGACACACTGCCAGATTTGGCAGGAAGGCTGATGTTGACGCTGAACTTGACGGTCTAGACCCCTCACGGAGGGAGGTCCTGCAGACAGAGCACATCGTGAGAATGCAAAGCATCGATGTTGAACGGAATTATACCTAGAGGTGTCTCGCTCAAACCCCGAGATGTTGATAAACTCGTCTCGGCCCTCCCTGCGTTAAAAAGTCGCCTGAGTTCATAACTACCGGGTTCCCGACAAAGGGCATTACAACTGTGGTAAGCGGCACAACGTTTTTGTGGTTAGCGAACAGCCATGTCGCCTACAAGTCCCACAGGGTCTTGGCTTGCGCTCTTCGCGTAGCAACACCATGCACTGATAAAGTTGTACCACTTTCCGACATCGTAGGGTGCCGCACCTGTTCAGGAAGCAGCAATACATAGAGTAGTTTGGCTGGTTTCGGTGTGCGGGCAAACATACACAGTCAAGTTGAACGCGATCGGCTGGTATTGATGAGCCAATACCTATGATAGGTTTCTTGCAATCCGATACGGTGGGAACAAAGCCCATACGAACAGGAAAATATCGACCATCCCTTATCGCGTGGTAGAAGGGAACAAATGGCACAGTTGCTTTGGACTCGTCTTGGCAAGTGCTGAGAATGTTTGAAGATCATCGTGAGTTTGAGGATTCTAAAATGTGCAGCGGTATGAGCATCCACTGAGCGACAGGGATAGCAAGATAGATGCAGGCTTGAAGTACTCACTACCTAACACCAGGAGTGGAACTGTGACAAGGGTCCTCGAAGCAAGATGACATTCTGCTCCTCCAATAATAGACTGCGTTTGTTCCAGTTTAGTGGAGGCATGACATAACTGCTGCCATAACGCCAAGAGACACCAGAGGCTCCGCTTGGAGCGGCGTCGACAAAGGGCAAAGGCGCAGCAAAGATGCACATGGATATGATGGATTATGGTTTTGACAGATCTATTGCGAAGAAAAAGGGCCCAAGATGAAGAACAAGGGGCATCTGGCGATAAAAGAGAAGGGTCGTTTCCACATGCTCTAGACTCATGACGGGATTGCGCGTGGTGTAAGCATAAGATATAGAAGGGACCAGACGGCATGTAGTGGTTGGTCTCGTGGTAGCGAGTAGTTGTGCTGCGTGATGGTCATGTCTTAGATTTGCGAAAGATAGTCATGAAAGACACCCGGACCGTGACGCGTTGGGTTACAGGTGGGTTCGGTGCTGTGAAATCGCGTGTGATGGTGTTGCTCTCACTCCTGAATCAAGAAATGATGTAGCAGATGGATGGGATGGCTGATCGAGAGCGTGGTAGACTTGGTAGTTGGTGTGGGTGGTTTGGTTGATCGAAGTGGACATTTCGGCGTTTGAAGTTGACAGCATGTAACGGTTCGCTAGTCATTAACTATGGACTTCAAATGCACTTGCAGTAGTTACTGAACATTGTAGGTCATCGCTGTCGGCAACATCGCATAATTATTGAAACAGTGCCGGTGTTTGGTGGAAGAGCGTCGCTTGAGCATCGCGATGTAACCGAGGAATTTGTGCGACTCCCTCACTGCTATGGAGATTTCCTGATGTGATGTATGTACGATGTCTTGCATCACATCGACACCGTCATTGACTGTGAATGAGAGCCAAAAAGAGATTCAGTTCGCTCACGAGCTGCATGTCCTTTTTAAAACATCGTCTCTAACCTGCTGGTAATCCATCAGCACGCAATCTCAGCTGTCAGCGGTAGAAACCATGTCGCGACGCGGACGACTTGGGGAAGGGTTTCATTGTACATAATGGCGTTTTTGTGCATTATTTGACCTTTGTGTCATATGTTAATCATTTCCTTCTAATAAGTCTTTATATTCCAGATCACCAGTGAGAACTTCGCCAGTACTTGAAAACGGCATTTTTGCAAGTAAACAATAACAACAACAAAATGGCATGACTGCGTTGATGATATGTCGTTGTCAGTGCTCACGATCTTGGTCTGTGAGACATTGATCAGTGACCTGGAACATTGAGCTTTGACGATGGCTGAGGCGCGCGCACGCACTGGATCTTCAATTCGATCGTACTGGCCAGCATCCCCGTCTATCGTGGTATTATCGTCGCTGTTACGTTTGTTTACGTTGCAAATCGTCGAGCCTGGACTGTTCCTGGCGGGTAACAGGAAATGAAGGTCCAGCATTAAGAACCCGTCAAGGACTGATTTCCCGACGCTACAGCGTTCTTAGAACCCCTAGAGGAAATAAGCGGCTTGCATCCATCGCTAAAATGGTGATTTCAGCGGGACGGTTATCACCAATCTTGAGCGCAGCACTCGAATTCCTGTCTGTTACTCGTCCGAGTTTCTGTGCCTCTAGTCCTCTCTGGACCATGCCTTCTTTTAACCCCGGTTCGACGCCAAGAATACCCCCACCATAGCGACTTGAGCAAGCCTCCATGGATGTTACGACCCCACTTAAAACCTGCGAAGTCTTGGAAGTGCGACTTGGGTGTGCTGTGCGGATATACTCTTCTCAAGCTGGCATCGTGAGCTCGCGGCGAATCCATTTCAAGTGGCATACCGGGATTGTAGCATTTAAGAGAGTTCTTCAGCCACTGTCAAGTTTCTCTTTTTGAGAAACATATAGTCTGTTGTGTCAGTTTAGAGGAACTTTGGTACTGTCTTATTCGCCAGCCTTTCAAGACGCCATTGCTCAGCAAGCCCATGACGAGAATGGCAGGGCTCAACGAGTTGTCTTAAAAGCCATAGAATACTTTAATGTCAATGGAATCATTCAACATCCGATTCTATGTTGGCCATGTCGACATATGTGGCTTTGCTCTTGCTGACTTGAAAGGATGAAATAATTAACTATAGAGAGGCAGAAATGCGTAGTTGAAATAAGAGATAAATAACGGAAATTCTTTGAGTCAGAACAAGAGAGTTGAAAATGTGGTGGTACAGGGGACGGATTGGTTGAGGGAGAAGCATTGACGGATGGGCTGGCTGGCAGATGAAGGTTGATGCGAGCAAAGCTAAGCAGGCGCAGGGTCGATGAGCCAGGGCCATTATGTGGTCGATGTCATTATCGTTGTTGATTGTAACTAGAGTTATTATCAGTATTTCGAATAATAGTGCTTGTATTGTAGATTGCGACTGGAATAGGAGCACAAAATCGCGGATGATGTCGCCAACAAACGACACTAAGTGTACAATGATCTCACGGGCGAGAAAACGCTGCGACTCAACTTGCAACGAATGCGTCTCTGCTGCAAGAGACTGAAGTGCCAAGCTCTCTACATGTAGAGAACAGTTCAGGAGCCGTCATTGGGATTCTTCTGAGCATCCTGTGCCGGGATTGCTCGCAAGAGGACTTCAAGATCCTAGGGGTCCACACATCAACGAGAGAGAGAGCGGAGCATCTCATGAGTAACTCCACCATGCTGGTCACTGGTACTTTGCGCGACGGGTGCGTGCCCCCAAAAGAGACCACTCCAGATCCAATCAGCCGCCCGTACGACTGCTGATGAACCAGCCAGCCTGCCGGGGTGTGGTGTTTAGTGGACAGAAAAAAGTCGAGAGGGTGTCCTCGAGGCCAGGAAAGTGTGCGAGGTGAGGTGTGAGAGGTTCCAGTGAGACGTCTGCGCGTGCCCGCTGGCTGTCCGTCCTGTCCGCTCCGCTACAGAGAATGATGAGCCCGCTGTGATGGAAATTGAGGAAACCCCGGCCCCGTCGAATTAGCAGCGTGAATCATTGGGCGAGGAAAAGATTCCCAGCTCTCCCATCTGATCCTGTCCCAGCCGGGTAGTCAAGTTAAACCAACACCCCCCCTGGCTAGGAAAGTTAGTTATCGTCCATCTGAACGGGTCTCTTGTTCTCTTCCATGCACGGCACCCACTTTTAGACTTACAAGGAGGTACTTAGTCTACCTAGGCCCCAATTTGGGACCCCTTCTCTGCGTTTGCGTCTGCTTCTTGTCCTCCTCCTACAATCCTCTCCGACGTCGTCGTCGTCGTTCTCCCCCTTCAACCTCGACCATCTCGACGGTCATTCGAAACTACAAAGGACCTTGGGGCTCACAGTCGAACTTTTCGAGTTTTCATAATAGGTTACTTTTTGGATTTGGTCGGACGGATTTGATTGCAAGAGCTGCTGCTGTGCTTGCGGCTGTTTCCCCTCTACACCATCACAGGTCAGTTCACGATGTTTCTCTGCAATTTTCTTCCCTTTCTCCTCTGCTCGTCACATCCCCGTTGAATCAACACTTGCCTTTTGACATTGCCCGGGTTTCCTGCCAACCTGTCCATTATCGCTGTTTTTCTTCCAAAGTGAACGGGAAGGTGACTGTGGTGAAAGCGAATGGCTTTCCCTCGGCTGCCTGCTCTGCTTCACAACTCTTTCGGCTACCTACCTGCAAATTTAAGTCCGACGTATTCGTCCGCCCGTTCGCGTTTTCCCCTCTGCAACCTTACATCCCTGTTTGTCGGTTTGCACCTTTTTCTCAGTGCTCCTGCAGCTCGACGACAGAAAGATTTCGTGTCCGAAGGTACAGCCAAAGTCGGATTGTGATTCTTCTTCTGGTTGCTTTCTGCCTCTCTTGCGTGACTGCTGCCATCAGCGATCTCCCCAAATGCGTGTGACTATGGGTATACGATCGCGATCCATCATGCATTTATACCTGACCATACTATCAACGACAAGTGAAGAGCACAGGTGTGCTACAACAACAGAAGGCCGATTACACTTGATTGCACGCATTCCATAACACTCGTGCATTTTGCCCCCCACTGGCATTTATCTCTTGCGTGCCAAGAAGCCTCGAACCAAAAGAGATTGTGCTATTCCCATTTCAACTGCTTTGCAATTTGTGCTGGTCGAGTTTTCAAATGTGACATGCCACTAATTTTGCTGTGAAATATAGGTCGACACTACAATCCCTCGATCATTAATATCGTAGGCAATTCCGCCCTCAAAACCGTTTCTTATACGTACTCGAATCTCGAATCTCATACCATACGTTGAACCTTTTCCGGGACGATCCCACTTCTATGTGCAAAAAACAATAAATCATGGACTCAGAAGACGGAGAACTGTTCATAAAGGTATGGCATTTCTTGTTCTCGGGCATTAATTATCGCAACTGACATTTTTATTCTCAGCAACTTGCCGGCTTCGTACGAACGCACGAAAAGGCTTTGGCCAATGCTCTTCAATTGCGCCGCCAGGTTCGACATAAGCCTTCTCAAAGTACCGGCTCAGCAGCGCTGCTATCTCAAACCTCGACTTCTCTACCCGAACGACCCTCTACCTCAGCCTCTACATCAAGTTCGCTCGCAGCCGCTTTGTCGCTCGGATCCCTCAGCTTCACATCGCACAATGTCAAATCTGCAAAGCTAGCACTTACACCCCATCACTTGTTCTACCTTCTCTCTCGCTTCGAAGAACTCAGTATCAACGTTGGTCCTATGAAGGTCCGCCTCGAGAATCTTCATGACAGTTCATCATCCGCCAACTATGTTTCTTTCCTCAGCAACACCCAGCGATCTAGGAGCAAAGGTTCAGATATTGACTCGATACACTCCGTCTCAAGTATGCGAAGTGTCATGTCGGGCATGTCTGCACTGTGGTCGAGCTTTGGTATTGGTGCTAGCATCTCTGCCGCCAGAACAGAGCGTCAAAAGGCTGCTCTTGAAGTTGACATGAAATACCTCTATTCCGCTTTCACCAAAATCCCTTGTTTGAAATTGGCACCTGACTGGCGCGCTCGTTTGATTCGTGGATATGAGGAATTTCCTTTCGATTCGGCCGTTCCCCTCTATGTCTTCAAGAACTTGCAGGCTCTCGAAGTCAGCAGTATTGATTTCCGACAATTCTTTGGTTGGGACCGTCTTGCCGACCAGCTGCGCTCGTTGACGCTCAAACGTGCCGGTATCGAAGACCCTGCAGACATCTTGATCGACATTGTGTTGGATGATATGGACAAACGCCGCAGACGGGTATCTAAATCCCAATCTTCCCCCACGTCTGTTTGGGCAGGTAGTGGCAGCCCTCGTCGAAATGTTGCCCACCCAGAGCTTAACCGTGCAGTGTCTGCCCCAAGCTCCCCGGGCCCTCATATCGACATGAGAGTCGGTTCAATGACTCCAAGTGAACATGCTATTGAAGAGAGCAGCCGAAGGCAGTCTCTCAGCAAAGAAGACGAGCACAGTGACGAGCCACAGACCTCACACAAGCCCCCCCGTCCCAGGAGCAGTTCACCACCACGTCCAACAAGCTCCAGAACCCAGTCACATCCTATTCGGGGAAATCATCACCGCATGAGACGATCTGGATCTGGCAGCTCCCAGTCCAGTTTGTCCGACTCTTGGACTGGTCATCATCACTCTCGTGGCAGCTCTGGCAATTTGCTTGCAATGGGAGTTCTTCCCGCCTCCAAGTGGCGCTTTCTGAGACATCTGAGCTTGGCTGATAACTCGATGACATCCATTCCTCGCAACAGTCTCGCACCTCTTTCCAACACGCTTTATTCTCTTGACATCTCCTCCAACCTCTTCAGTCAGGTTCCTGATAGTCTTGCTACTTTGACCGCCCTCCGAGCTCTGAACTTGTCTCACTGCATGATCGACTCGCTTCAATCTTTGACACGCAACCCTCTCCCTGCTATCACTGCTCTGAACCTCCGAGCCAACAGACTCCAAAGCCTTGCTGGTGTGGAGAGACTCGTTCCCCTGGAACGGCTTGACTTGAGAGATAACCGCTTGGTTGACCCCATGGAGCTTGCAAGATTGACTGGCATTCCCGATATACATGAGATCTGGGTAGAGGGAAACCCCTTCACTCGTACTCACAAGGACTACCGAATTACCATCTTCAACCTCTTCCGCAAAGCCCCTGGTTACACGGAGGATGTGGTTATTGATGGCAGTGGTCCTAGCTATGTCGAAAGACGTTCTCTAGTAGACCGACCTCCTATGCCTGAATCCATCCCTGTTGTTAAGCCACAAGCTCCCGAGGTGCCTACAGTTGATGTAAGCAAGCCAACCGTTGTTTACAACATCCCCAAAGAATCAACTGTTCTCCGAAAGGAGCGTCCCACCCCTAAGGCCGTTATGAGTGAAACCAACACAAGCTCGACGCGCCGGCGAAAGACACCGAAGAGACGAATCGTTGATTTGGCGACCCCTGAGGCTCCTCCTTTCCCCACCCCTGTCGATGTTCAGGGCGCGAGGCCACCCAACGCTACGATTGTAAATGATGGAAACTACCGAATTTTCCAACAACCTGAAGCTCAACCGTTACCCGCAGCTGTTTTGCCACCGAACTCGCACGCCATCACTTCTCCTGAGATACCGCGAATTGACACCAATGTATTCGCAAACATTCCTGCCATCTACTCTCCAAGTGATGATACATCTAACTGGACAGAGCCCCAGGACTGGGATGCTGGTGGTGAGATTTACCGTCGGAAAATCGAAGCTTTGCGAAGCAGTGTCGGCAATGGTTACCTTTCGGTTCTGAGTGAAGAAAGCTGGACCCCCGATCGTTCATCAGACTTTTCTCCGCCCAACATCCCATCTGGTGCAGTCATGCACACAGCGCATACTCCCATACATACTCCTCAAGCTCAGGCCATCCACAGTGGCCGAACTTTGGGCTAAGTGGAAGATGAGATACCAGCAGAACTGCGCGTCTAGGAAGGTGGTCCCCAAATGATACCCATATACCCTCTCTGCCGTGGAGTTTGCTGAACTCCTCGGTATGATTCGATTCTCTGTCTTGCTTGGCTGCGAACACCTAAGCTTGACCACATTTGTGTTTTACTTTTTACTGGCATTTGCATGATATCACGGAGCATAGCGAGGCGGCGTTCTGAGCAGAAGGCTTATCTGCATTGTTTAAGCATTCGGGAGGAACATATATGTTACTTGCCTTTTGTTCTAGATATTTCAGTTTTTTCGAGAGCCTCTATAGAAGGAAAGTGTTGCGTTTTCAGGAATGCCTGTCGTGCTCTTTCCTAGGCGGACGAAAAATCTGTATTTGTTTTTAGTTTGCACCTTGGAGTCTGGACAAGGCGTTGATAGGATACGGGCATTTGCTCGTTTACATTATTGGTTTTATGTGGCACGGTCGGAAGAGAAAAAAAGACTTGACCTGTGGTCTGAAAGTTATACGATCTATGGTTGCTATAGTGAAGCATTGGAGATTGTTGTAATACACGAAAATCATTGATTTGTTCAGTTCATTTACCTGTTGCCTCTGATCACTTAACTGCCGCTGTCTCGACCAGTCTGTGGCTGTCTTGAACTTCAACTTAACCCCATGTCTTGCCTATTGATCCTCTGTAACCACACAGAAACACCGCCTCCTGAATATTCTCAGAGGTCAGCCATCAGGCTTGTCGACGCCCTGAGAGAAAATGACCCTTTCGTGTTCCGGTGGTGCCGTCGCGGAAGAAGCCAAAGAGATTGGAGCGGCCTATTGGCTGACGTGACCAAGTCAGCAACCACAAGTTTCGCATGACCCTATTTTAAGCCGACGCCACAGAAACGAAGACCACTCTTGGGGGAGGTTGTAACTAAATTGAGCGTGAATCATTACACGAGGCTCTGCATCTGGCTGACATGGTTCCTGGCATAACTTAGGATTGACATTGTGGGATGGATGTAGACGGTACTTGGTGTCTGGAGAAGTGGGTGGGCTGTGAGGAACGAAGGCTTTGGGGGTGGTGTAAGTTTGGGACCTAAACCAATTGTTTGAAGTTGAGAGGCGTTGTCATTCCAGAGCGCGAACAGCTGTAGTAAGATGTGATATTGTGGCTATGGTTAAGCGAGGCTTGGGTGAGTCCTGTCTCAGAGTTGAATTATTACCCCAAACTTGAGGTCATTCGCGATTAGGCCCGTCATGTGCTTAAGTTTGATACTAACAGCGGCCCATCGAAAGATACAGGGAAGAGTGTAAGGGGTGAGACGTGACAATATTCATCACAATCAGCGGTCATTGAGTGATATTAGACTGATCAGGAAGTAGTCACATCCTTCTGTTTCATGCTTCAATTAAATGAATCCTTAACTTGTCAGGCCTTCGGTTATGTTTGTTTGTATATTCTTAAGTTAGTTGACCTTCTCGGGTTGTCGGACCCTAGATAGCTATGTGCTGGGGTACTATGAGAGAACATCGACAATTGTCAGTGGTGGCATCAGAGTCAGTCGTCCCTGGCGTCTGACATCGACCTGACAACATGATAGCAGAAACCTTTGACCAAGTGCATGAAAGATGCCATTGATGGGTTTATGGTGCGATTTATGAAGTTTAATGCTTCCTTCAGTATACGTACAGCTGTGTTATCACAAGATGTAAGGTACACAGAGTAACTCTTATTCTCACACAATACAAAAGCACTACAAGACAGCTAAACAGCCCGCTTCTGCTTTCTCCACCACAACCTAAGAAAACATCACTCTTTATGGATGTCATAATTTAGTCAAGTTATTGAGCGGAATAAGAGTGATATAATGTCTGTCAATTTGTTTCCTCTACATGAAGCCTACCTAGATGACAAGTGTTACGCTGTCCCTTTCGCAGCTTGGGTGACATACTAGACTAGGTAGGGACACAATGTTACAACAGTCTGAACTAATGCATAACTGATAGCCAAGGGGCTTGATAGTCACTAACTTCCCACAGGTGAGAACAAACCAATGTACAGAAAACTACTACGTAGTAGACAGTAAATGGATCCGCTGAGATCGTGCCCGTTCTGGGGCCGCTTAGGTGGATCGAGAAGGATAGTCCCGTGGTCGGAGATAGTACTAGGGTCGCTAGATCTGAGGCCATCGTGAATACGGCAAAGCCCTCATGCACGCATCGATCACGTAGTAGTTTGTGAATTTTTTAATCTGGCCTCGGTTTAGTCTTCTACAATGGCTAATAGTACAACGTCGAAAATGTAGGGTCGGTTTGTCCGTCACACAGGTGAATAGTACGCCTAATCTCACAATGCCATGTTCTATAAAAAGACCGACACGTCAGGTTGAAAAGGCGGTAACGTAGATCTGGGAGGAGCCTTTGACCCAGTTCGCTTACACGGATATCCAAGTTTCAATCAGAGTGGGCATGGCTTGAGCGCCTGCCCGATGGGATGGAACCTCGAAACGGACCCCAGATCCGTAATTGACTCAGATCTTGCCTGAGAAAAGATGTTCCTGCATGGCCAAGATTTACAGATTCATCCATGGATTTCGTTGCTTGAGTTTCGACACCAGATGTTTATATTTATTGTATTAAACGCTGAATCAAGTTTTAACAGTCCGAAAGAGAGAAAAATATTAACCATATTGTGATCTGTACATCATACGTCATCTTCGAGCAATTAGAGCTTGATGGAATATCTACTACTGCATAGGTAGTTAGAGTAACGAGTCGTGTCAGATTCGAGAAAAGATCCAGCAATGCCATTCAACCCGACTAACGTAGATCAAGTTTCCCCACGTACTGAGATACAACCTGGAAACCTTAATCCTGAACAAGACTAATAGACATGAGCTGCAGCCTGCAGGAGTAGGCACATTGAGTCACAAGGCCAAAGTCTACAGAAATTATAACTCAGACAGAGTATCGCTTGAATGATGCACAAACAGTCACATGTTTTTTGTCTACCAAGCTCCTCCCTGCTGACTAAACCGCACCAAACCCCTGCTCTACTAGTGGCCCGTGCCTACTTCGCGTTCAGGATCGTTGCCCCGAAGCAAAGCCGCCAGCCGATTCGACGTCACGTATCTCCTGAAAGTCGCGATTTCTATCAATATTCGACCAGTCAGACCTCATTTCGATCATCGATCTCGTCGTACACAATACAGAATTAATTTCTGCGTGTATGGTTCCTTTCAAATGATCGGTGACTCTGCCAAGCCTCCAACTGAGCCAGCGCGCCACCTTCTCCCTGACGCGATTAACCATCCTCGTCTACTGCCGACAACACATCGAGTCTTGTATATACATCGCCGTTGACCCTGTTCATGATGGCTCCAGCGTCTCCGACTCCTAGGAGACCTGTGACCGGGCGTCGTCGAGGGCGCCCCCCGGGTTCAACCAATGCAGCTCGCGCCGCGAGGGCCGCTGCTCTTGCGGCAGCTTCTGCGACCGAGCCTCCGCCAAAGCGACGCCGATATGCCCCAGTAGGCTCCAGATTTATTGCAGGAGGAGCTGGTGGAGGTGGCAGATATGTTACTTCTGACCTGTTGGCTACACCCAATACCGCTGGTCCTTCAACGTCGTCTCGATCACGGGCAGCTGCGCGCGAAGCTATCAATGGCCCTTCACCATCTCTCATGCCCCGGCGCGAACGAGGGGCTCGCACACGAGCTGCTGGAAACGACGATCTGGAAGAAATGCAATGGGGTTCCGCTGCGGCTATGGCGACAGCGGTAAAGCAGGCTGAAGACTACAAGCCCCGCGAAGAACGCAGCTGGGAAGACTTCCATCCTAACTTGGATATCGAGGCCACTTTCTTAGTCCTTCGGTCCGAGCAAGTCGATGGAATTCCTCAAGAGCAGCCAGAAATGTCGGCTGTCCCAATGCTCACAACACCCTTGGACGAGACTAGGACCCCTTCGAGACAGCCAAACCCCGCATCAACTGGGAACACCCCAAATCCCCAAGGTCGTTCAGACTCGAATGCCGCCGATGCTCCCACTGAAACCCCCTTACGTCGCCCTCGTCGACCGACTCGAGATGTTGTCAGCTTCTACAGTAACAGACCTTTGGATCTCATGACAACACCGAAAACACCAAAGATCCTTCCTATCCAAAACCAAACACCGAAAGAGAAACTAGATCTCAAGCTGCCTTCGTACCGTAAGACGAATCGCATTGAGCTGTTCGAAAGCAAAACCTTTGGTCAGGCTCGTTATGTTGACAAAGCGATGAGTAATGTCGGTTATCAAGAAAGCGACCATTATATGCGTCCAGACCAATGTTTAATTAAATCCTCCGACCTCCACGCTGAAGATGACGCGGACTTGACCGATGCCACTGCGTATGAAGAGCCGGTTCCACATCGACGAATTGGCCGTGTAGAGTATGACATGGATGAGCAAGACGACATGTGGCTCGAGCGACTGAATGTTCGTCGCAAGGAAGATGAACTCGAGGAGATAACACGAGAAATTTTCGAGATCACCATGACGAAAATCGAAAAAGAGTGGCATGCGCTGGAGAAGCGAATCCCAAAACCTAATCCTAAACCGCCTCAAACTCACCGTCCCCGATCAAGCTCGGCAGCGGCAGTCAACGGTGAACCCCAAGGAGGTGAAGAGCCTGACTCTAGATGTGCCATTTGCGATGATGGCGACTGCGAAAACACAAACGCGATCGTGTTCTGCGATGGCTGCAACCTTGCAGTCCACCAAGAATGCTACGGAGTACCTTTTATTCCAGAAGGCCAATGGCTCTGTCGCAAATGCATGCTTTGTGGTCGAGGAGTTCCAGTAGGTGGCCTTCAAATCCCCTGGATGATTTTATGCTAACTCGCACAGACTTGTATCTTTTGTCCCAACACTGACGGAGCGTTCAAGCAAACGAATTCCTCCAAATGGTCTCACCTTCTTTGCGCGATGTGGATCCCTGAGGTCTCTTTAGGGAACCATACATTCATGGAACCCGTTATGGATGTAGAAAAGGTGCCCAAGAGCCGGTGGAAACTGACATGTTACATATGTCGACAACGAATGGGTGCCTGCATTCAATGTGGAAATAAGAATTGCTACCAAGCGTTCCATGTTACCTGCGCTCGGAGATCCCGGCTGTTTCTTAAAATGAAGACGAGTCAGGGTGCTCTCGCCGTATTAGACGGTGGCATGGTTCTCAAGGCGTTTTGCGACAAGCATTGTCCGCCAGACTATGCGCAGGAGCATAACATTCACCAGGCCACAAAGGCCGCTAAGAAGTTCTACAGAAGAACCATGAGAAATCGGATCTGGGCCGATAATACCGTCACCGCAAACAACATCGCCGCGCGCCATCGCGATGCGCTCGCTGAGCAGCCATCAGACGAGTCGCAGTTCATGGGCAACAAGAGCTCTGCTTCCGGCGACAAGAAGAAAGGGCAACCCCCAAAGAACTTGTGGAAGATGCCATCAGGTGCACCCGTTATACCCCAGGTAGTATTTGAGATTGTGGAGGCCTCGATCCAAAGATTTCCTTTCCGTAAGCGTAAGGATTTCTTGGGTGAGGCATGTCGCTACTGGACTCTCAAGAGGCAGAAGCGCCGTGGCGCTGCACTCCTTAAGCGTCTTCAGCTTCAGATGGAATCGTTTTCCTCAATGGAGCTAACACGACGAGACTTCGCGGCGATGGGCCCAAGCGGAAAGACGAGGTTGACGAGACGCATCGAATTCGCCGAAGATTTGGTGAAAGAATTAGAGCAGCTCAAGAACCTCGCAAACCAAGTTGTTGAGCGGGAACAGATCAAGGTCGATGCTGGTGAGCTCGAACAAGAATTTGTGGATGAGTGTTATTTTCCTGTTGCAAAACTACTCGACCCTGCCATCGACAGGGCGATATCGTAAGTTCAGCTCTCAACTACAGCTTGTGGCACAAACTAACTAGTTCAGATTGGATAAAGACCTCTTCAGTGACGGTTTAGACAAGCTGCAAACTCGCATAAACACCCGATTTTATGTGACAGTAATGTCGTTTGCTGTAGATCTGTGTAAGGTCATCAGCGACGGCGTAGCTACGACACCTGAGCCTAAGTTATCTGCGGACGCAATCCAACACGAATTAAATGATGCGTCGCCTGCCAAGAACGCATTCTCTGACATTCGAGAACGACGGAAGCTGGGGAAGCGGATATTGAAAGCAGTGCAGCCGTTCCTCGAGACAGCTTTAAGAGTTGAATCCGAAATCTCCCAAAAGCCATTTGAGAGCTTACAGAAGGAGCTGGAAGACACCATCGATAAGAGTGTAGAATCTCGCCGTCCAATGACTGCTACAAGCCAGGACAAGTCGACGGACCCCTCCGATGATGCTAATGACACCATCATGGTGGATGCTGAACTCCAAATCACTGTCAAGGCTGATTCGACTGAAAACGGAGATGCTATGGATACCACGTCGGATGACGGAAATATCGACGTGAGCACTAATATTGATGTGGACACTTCAGAAATCGCAAAGGCAGAAGCAGGAGAGAAGCAGGAGTCTCTCCCTAATACTGTGCAGTCATCTGATACGCCTCCTGACACAGATGGTTATGTGTCGAAGCCTCAGACTGCACAGCCAGGGCCACCTACACCACCTCAGTCCAACGGTAGCCTCGGGTTAGATCCCTCAGACCCGCTTACGGACGGAGGGATACTTTGGTATCTCAAAGGGCTCGACCCCAAGGGGACTTCGGTTCTTGAGGAACAGTGGGCTGGCAGAGATGCCGTCCGAACGCTCAGCGAAGATCTGACAGATCTTGATGATGAGGCACTGAAAGGGCTGGGTATGGATGTTGATAACGCAATGGCATCCTCTGCCGTGGAAGCGGATGAGAAAGAAGAAGTCAAGGCGGCAGCGGAACCCATGGGTGGCAAGACCAGGGCGAGCAAAGCCAAGAAGCGGAGGGCATCAACCCGGAGAAGATGAACCTCAATGGGCAGGCGCATTGGGGCAGTAGACTCATTATTGAGTGGTGCTTTTTGAGTTGTTAATTTCGGTCGCATGGGTTTATTTCTTGAGACTACAGAGAGCTGTACAGAGGCAATTGAGCTTGGCGTTCAAAGGCAGGACGGACACAGTAACTATAGGGTTAACTCTTCTTTTTTTTTTTCTTTTTTTTTGGAGGAATCATGGAAAGGAAAAGGCGTTGGTGGAGGGCTCTGCAATGGAATGCGGAAGCCAAAGGGCTGGCCCAGCGATGGACTGTTTGAGAATATTTAAAGCCAAGAGCTACGACATCAATGCATAAGACTAATTAATGATAGTGGATTATATGCATTGTCGTTATGACTGACTTTATTTCGAGTGGCATTCAAATGCTTCACAACTTAACCTAGAGCACTTGAACAGTGTGTACCATTTTCATCAACAGAGCAGAGCATATAACGAGACAAAGCAGTGTAGGCGGAAACCAGTAACGGTATGTTCGGGAGTTTCTAATTAAACATGTCACAGAGGTCTCCCTCATGATGGAAAAGTGTATTTCCAAGCTGCTACATAGCTGTGTTAATCAAAGTGTGTGATTGCGATATCACGTGAGATATATCGAGATTAGCAGCTGGATGAATGATGACATTTTCTGAATATGACGAGGTTCCACACTCGTTCGTTCCAGTTGCTTGCCTCAATATGGACTCTAATAAGAGACAAGCTTGCATTGTCGTACACCGGCTGCATGCTTAGCGTGGCAGGAAAATGTTGTTCTGACGCAATGCGGTTGAGGGAAAGCTGATGGTCGGTGAAGGGTTGGGGTTGTTGTTTTTATTGCCGAAAGAGTTGAAGGAGGGACAAAATAGGTTACATATGAACGACTTGTTACCGTCTATCTTGATGACTGACGTGTCTCAGAGCAAGAGTTGTGAGCTGTGATCACAGATGATTAGATGCTACCTTCATCGAGCTTACGTGGGGTCAATGGTGCAACCGCAATGCAACGATTCCATTGTGGACTGAGCTTAACTTTGTAGAGCTAGTCCTCCGTCGGTCAAATATTGAGTCCTCGTATACACCGAGGCCTTGGTCTTGGTTTGGTGTTTCTAGTTGTTGAGAGACCACAAAACGACGCGGGAAAAGGATCAGCATGTTCTACAGAAAAAAAGCATGTGCCGTCCCATGCCGTGATGTGTTATGTGAAAACCGAGTGGCGATAGTCTAGGCCATCTAATGCAGAGATGCTGAGAAATACCATGGGGTTTATGGAGATGCTCCAGAAAAACAGCCCATGGACGACGGGCTTGACGTGTAGGTAGAGCTACGGGGTTGCAGTTAAGGTCTATGTCGTGGCATTATCAAGACTACTTGTATTTGCTATGCCTAAGTAATCGAGAAACTGTACGAATACAGCATTGGGATTGAATGTTACGTGCCCGATCGCAATACGACTTCAAGTTCTTCCATATCTTTTTTTATAGGATTTTCATCCACGGCTAAAAATGTATGGATCTTATCTGAGTCAAGGGATCCCCCTGCTGCTGCGCTTCATGTCGAATCAGCTCTCGCGATCTAAAACGCACGCGACAGCTTCTTTCTCTCTCGTGTCTGTATTATCAGGGCGGCTAGGCTAATACACGGAGAGATTTTGATATTCAGCACTGGTGGACTGATTGAGCTAAGAAAGCCGAGAGAGGCTGAGCAGTATGAAACTGATGTTTAGATTGACTTGGTTATTAAGCGCCGACGAATCCGATCGCTAGAGCTATACAGTAAGTCTGAGAGTTGAGACGCCCCTTTTTGTCTGTCCGTCTCCTCCTCCAACTTTCTAACAAGCTGGACATTTTCTTCTGCAGAATGAGATGGGATGCGGAAGTGAGGGTATCCATACTTGGGCATCCAAAGGGCAGCAAGCAAATGAGACCTTTTAATAATAGACAGAAGGAAATGAGACGTTGATTTCAGCCAAGCAAGCGAGACAAGTAACCCAGGACGACGTGTACATACAGCTACTGACGAAGCAACAGTGGAGGGGCTCTGAAGTCGCAAGATGAGTTGCGTTCCAGTCTCTTGTTGTCGCCTGTACGTCTGCTTGATTGTCGAGAGAGTCAAGCTTCTGATGAGATGACTTTGATGTGAAGATCGCCATCCTGTAGGATGAATCAAAACTCGCTGCATACCTGTACCTACCGGCCAGCTACCCAAGGTGTAGACAGAGGTGGTGGGCTTAATTATAGTGGCCTTCCACTAGAAGCTACCTACTGCTTAGCGGTCCCAGCTGCGTCGTCATCCCTGTAGTCGCATCCCCAGAAAGCTTCCGGGTCCCATTCCAGCTTCATGTCCAATCCTCGGGCCCTGTACTAGCGTTCTCCGAGCCAAGGCAGGTACCGTCGCAGGCAGCTCCAAGCGTCAAGTGCTACAGAAGGCCTGGGCTCTTTTTTTTCTTGCAATGGATGGCCCTAGCTCGCAGTTTGCTTTTTGGTGGTATTCGTAAGGTGGTGGTGACGAGGACCTAGAGACAGACTGGACTGGACTGGACGGGTAGGTAGGTGAAAAAATATCCCCCCTCCCCCTTCCGTTCTGAGAAAACCTTCAACCCTTCAAACTCAACCCGACGACGACCGAGACGAAGACGTTATCTTACGTTTATCACCGTGTTAGCCCATCGCCAACACACTCTGCGAATATATTCCAAGCTGCCCATCTTCGCGAAGAGCTGCTTTGATTAACCCTGCTCCGCCATTTATTTTGGCCCCAGACGACGACCGACGAACCACCGTGTCCGTCCTAAAAACCCGACTCCAAATTCACTGATCGCGCGCCCGCTTGGCTGCCCCAACACAAATACAATACAAGACGACGACAGTAGCGACGACGAGAATATCACTTCTCATCCTAAAAAAAAAAAAGTCGATCGAGTGGTCTTTTTGCTACTCTTAACCTGTTTACCGTACAAAGGCGACGAAGCGTCACATATTTGTTGACGCATACCCATTATCTCGGACGAGGATAAATAACAAAAACTCGCGCTGACGGTGTTTTGTTCTATTCTCCTCTCTGGCTTGCCCCCCATTTCCTGACGCCCTGTACCTACGTCTCCTTCTGGTACAGCTATCAACAATCGAAGCCGGTGGCCCACTGCGGCAACCACGACGACGACTGTTCTTGTCCCTGTATTTGACGTGATCTGATTGCTTTGCAATTCAATTCAGTATCGACAACCTTCTTGACTCGCTCCTCTGCTGTCAATTTCGCTTTTAACCCTCGAAAGCTCGCAGCTAAAGCAAAAGCCTCTCCGTATTAGAGAGACGTGATCCCTTCACGGGTAAGTTTCTATTTGGTGCGCCCCATTCATTCATTGCTGGCTCGCCGCACCGCGCCGTCTCGTCTCGTCTCGTCTCCCCTCTTGTTCCCCTCCCACACTACCTGTGTACCTTGTCTGGCTTCTCCCCTACAATTTTTCTGGGCTCTCCTTGCTGTTTCCACCATCGCAACGCAACCCATCTTTTGCCTATATCCATCGTCAAATTTTCACGCTTTGTGTCGGTCAAGGCGTTTTGCGAGTTTGGAGGCAATTTTTTCACTTCCATTTGTCTTTTCCCTCCGTCTCTCTTTATCTTGTATCTTATTGTTTATCCGGTTTCACCGGCTGACTCGGCCAGGTTTTTGTGAAGTGCATCTATTCATTTGCTATCATATTCCACTCGACAAGTTGCCCCCGCAGTTGTTCTGATTAGCGATCTTGACTGCCGCCTTCCTCCTCCCCCACGCGACCCTCCCTCATCTCTACCGCGGGCTCGCTCTCGCCAGCAAATACTCTCGAAATGGCAGACCAACACGAGGTTGATCTCGACTCTATAATCGACCGTCTACTCGAGGTGCGAGGCAGTCGGCCTGGCAAGCAGGTCCAGCTTCTCGAGGCTGAGATCCGTTACCTTTGCACTAAGGCTCGCGAGATCTTCATTTCTCAGCCTATCCTTCTCGAGCTTGAGGCTCCCATCAAGGTATGTTTCTTCTCACTTTCCGTTCCCTGGGTCGTTTCAAACTTGAGAATACTATAAATACTTCTCCACTGTTATATTGAACCTGAGGCAACTACGAGAATCAATGTGCTGACCTGCCTTTTTGCGCCTCGTTTAGATCTGTGGTGATATTCACGGACAGTACTACGATCTTCTCCGACTCTTCGAGTACGGTGGCTTCCCTCCCGAGGCCAACTACCTGTTCCTTGGTGATTACGTCGACCGAGGAAAGCAATCCCTCGAGACTATCTGCTTGCTCCTCGCCTACAAGATCAAGTACCCCGAAAACTTCTTCATCCTTCGAGGCAACCACGAGTGCGCCTCTATCAACCGTATTTATGGATTCTACGATGAGTGCAAGCGTCGCTATAATATCAAGCTGTGGAAGACTTTCACCGACTGCTTCAACTGCCTTCCTATCGCTGCTATCATCGACGAGAAGATTTTCACCATGCACGGTGGTCTGAGCCCTGATCTCAACTCTATGGAGCAGATCCGCCGGGTTATGCGCCCTACTGATGTGAGAACATTCTGCCTTGCGCAAACAATGAGGCGCATTGTCTTTTGAGTGCCATACTGACGTACCTTAGATTCCTGACTGCGGTCTTCTCTGTGATCTTCTGTGGTCTGATCCTGATAAGGACATTACTGGATGGAGCGAAAACGATCGAGGTGTTTCTTTCACGTTCGGTCCTGATGTTGTCTCACGTTTCCTCCAGAAGCATGATATGGATCTTATTTGCCGAGCTCACCAGGTTGTTGAGGATGGCTACGAATTCTTCTCCAAACGCCAGTTGGTTACACTATTCAGTGCGCCCAACTATTGTGGTGAATTCGACAATGCTGGTGCCATGATGAGCGTTGACGAGAGTTTGCTGTGTTCTTTCCAGGTGAGTTCGAAGAACAATTTTTCTTGACCCGGAGGATGCTAATATATTTTCTTAAACAGATCTTGAAACCCGCTGAAAAGAAGCAAAAGTATGTTCAAATGAGTGGCAGCAAAAACACGCCAATCAACTCCCCCTCTAAGATGAAGAAATGAAGAATTTATGCCAACAATTTTTGCTCAACAGGTTCGGACGACGTTAGATGATCGCATCCTCGACCGACGTGGATGACCACTGCGACGAAGAACGAACGACTCGACTCGGGACTTGTCTCGATCGAAGCGCATCCCCAATCTCCGCCGTCTCGCAGCTAGCCTTGCCACCTGTGGTGGTAGGGAATGTTGGTTCACTGGGAGGGTGACGGAACTTAAGAGGCGCCGGACCGCGACGCTGATTTTTGCGAAACCCGAATCGTCTCTAATGCCTATATGCGAACTTGATAACGACAAACGGCTGTTTCTTAGCTCCACAGATAAAACATTGACAAGACTTGCTTTTTGAGTTGCACAGTTCTCGGATTCCATGCATATGATCCACGGGACAGACGATCTGATGACATGTGTCTGCTCCGCGTAGGCTGGCCCGTGGACAAACGCAGTTCGGGAGACAGGTGATATATTTCTCACTTTATTTCTTGTGATGACGAGGATAATCCATCGACGGCTAATCTGGCTGGGAGCGTTTTAACGGTCATGTTGCATTTCATGGACGAGGTTTGTGTGGTCTTATTCGTTGCTCAAAGGCAACCTCTGTATACGTTTTGTGCTTTTAGCTGGGTTCGGTGAGGGAGGAGACAGCGTTTGCTTGATTTTGCTGAGTGATCTGGGAGCTGGCGGAAGTTGACCAGGAGGATAGAAAATGTTAGTTGCTGTATGAATTGCGGGCTAAAAAGAGATTTCGCTATATTCCTATTGGTTCGGTCTTGTTAAACTAAACGTCCGCCATTGTTTCCGAGTAACAGTCTGGAGGAATGTGTTTAGTGCACGAAGACCAGTCACTACTATAGTTGACGTTGCTCAGCTTGCTGGGCACTGTAAGCGGAAGTGTGCTCCTATTTATACACACGAGGAGTGACGTTTGAAGAAGAAGAAGAACATTATAATTCAACGGCAAGCCATTCGAATCGACTTCAAATATGAACACGTTACTGGCAGTCCTCGCACTTCTTCTCCTCGGCCTGGACTGCCTGCTCTTTCACGGCATCATCCTTCTTACTTCCGTAATCTTTGTCTACGTGACCAAGATCTCTATCTGGCTCGATAACATCTCTTACCCTTCGCTTGAGCTCCTTTGTCTCAGGGAAGCCTCCATCCTCACGTCGGTCCCATAGAGTCTTTGTGGATGCGATCTCTGCCCCTGGAGCCTGGTGAGTGATGGAAACGATGAAGGTACCTCCTGTTGAGGGCTGGAGAGCAACTTCACCGAGACCAGTAGAGAATGTGGAAAGTAGTTCTTGAGCGTACTGAAGAACGTTAGCCTTTTTCTCTTCGGGTGCGTCATATTGTATGGCCCATCAGTTGAGGCAGGTTGAGTAAACTTACATAGGCCGCTCTTAACATCCATTTACACTGCGTGCAAAATTGGATAGAGACGCGGGGAAGAGGCGTCTGGCTGGCCATGCTTTTAGTATGGATCGATGGTTGGTAGTTTCTATGCAGTCGATTCCGGGAACGTCGTGGTCTGTTTCTTGGCTGGACCGGCTCCGATTTGACTTTTTATTCCTTTTTCGACCGCGGCGTTGGGGTTCAGAGTTTCGACTATAGCAGCAACTCAATGCCTTTCCCTAGCGGCGATCCTGGTGTCTGCTGTGATAGATGAGAATCGAGGGGAGATTTGAGAGTAAATAGGAAGACAGGTTGATAGATGTATCCCGTATGAGAATGATGGACATGAGGAAATGGGATGGGTCGATGATATAGTGTTGCTGCTTAGCTGATGTGATTGATGCAAGCCTCCTGGTCGAGAGCAGTCAGGTCGACCCAGATGATCCACTTGACTCGCTCTGAGGTTGATCTAACTGAACCAGATACGTTCGGATCTGGTGGGGTCGGTCAAACGCAAGTCATGCTAATGCATGGAGAGGGAGGTAGCAAATAATGCTTGGAAAGGACAAGTCAATGCAATTGATATACAAGCGATACAGAGAAGTTCAGGGCAATCAACAAAGAAAGTCAAAAACAAGCAACTGCAGACAGGTAGTTAAACAAAGTGCGGACATCGAAAACTGGAATGATTAAACTCGTCGACTCGTTGACAAGAAGTATAAATTGGCTTGGGAAACGTACACGACATGGAAATGATACCTAGATGATAACAAAAATGATAATAAAAAATTGGGAATTATTACATTCGCGAAAAGCCCGATCCGTTAACCGTTTCTTTGAACCCAGACCCAGACCCATGGTGGTGCTTCAACCTCCCCTTTGTGGTCTCGTGGCAGCACTTATGTCCTATCCAGCTGGAAGAAGCAAAGCATGCGCCCGAAACAGAATTAAAATCACCTTGAACTATAGTTCTCCTTGCTCTCTCGCTGCTGGTTTTTGTGACCCGCTCAAATGGTATCTTGGGGGATCTCGATCTGGGTCCCTGTGGTACAGCTGGATCATGTGGATATAGGCTTTCTCCCCCCCTTCTGGCGCTTCGTCAGTGGGACAGTTTGTTCCTAACAGCTTCCCCAAGTGACTGTCATGGATGTCGTTGTCGTGTCGCTAGCAAGCGCTTTGGTATCCAGGGCCCATTTCGCCCATGTTGTCCGAGTATCCCATACTCGGATCTCCTTAATTTACTCCCCTTAAATGCGTCACAAACATATCAAAATTGACTGCGGCCTTCCTCCAATCGCTGAATCATCGTCGACATTGCGTAGTAGTTGATTTTTGGTAATCCGTGGTGAAGAAAAAGAATTGCAGCGACTGGTATTACATGACCACACAGCAGCCACCGGATTGTTGAGGCGCATAGGGGTCCTCGCCCTTGGGGACGGCGCCCCAGACGGAGGGAACCATGTAGTCCCGAGTACCGTTGCAGTAAGCGATGATGCTGTCATGGGATTAGTCACTGCAAAAACGCGACAAGTCTGTCCCAGCACTGTTTACATACCTCTTTGACGCTGTGCTCACGGGGATGCGTTCTCGCTCGAGATCCTCGCGCAGACGGTTGTTGAGCTCTGTTAGCCGTCGGAGCTTGAGATCAGCCATGGACTGCTTGTTCTTCTTGATTTGCGAAGGGTCGCCAACATCGCGAGAAGTGTACTGAGGCATCTTGGAACGTGGTGCCGAGGTGGATTAAGTGTGAGGGTATTGAACGGAAGAGTCGCGGTGATTAGGAGCGCGAGCACGTTGAGAACTGTCATCAATCAAGGTTAGTCAACTGAATGATTGATTCCGTCCTGGTTTCGAGGCGTGATGAAGGAGTCGCGACATGGACAACAAGCGAACCGATGAATTGAGATGAACGTGCTCCGATTCGATCGAATTTCTTTCATTCAATGCCATTTCAGGCGGCTCGTCGAGGAAGCGCCATTCATCTCGTGGTTGATTTGGTCGTGGAGGAGCGAATGCCAATGTCGCTCGCCCCTTATTGACGGCGAAAAGGCGGGTTCGATTGGTTGAGAAATAACTTACGGAGAGTCGGGCTCGAGTCAAATGAATGACTTTGAGTGAGCTGAGAGCTTGCGAAGCAGCTGAAGACGCGAACGAGAACGAGAGGATCGACGGTCGGGACGGTATTCGGAGGTCGATGTTTGGGTTGAAACGGGTATGTGAAAGAAGAAGAAAAAAGGGTCCGTCGAAGCCAGGGAAAGTGGAAGTGGATGGGTAAAGGTAAGGAAGGTAAGGTTTGGTGAAGTTTGGTGGCAGAGAGCAGGAGCGGGAGAATGTGATGGGTGATGGGAAGGACCTGGGGGGATGTTAGCCTGGTAGGGGGGGAAACTGCACCTCACTTCACTGAGTGGAACCCCCCCGAGCTAGAGACCTGAAGTGATAGAAGGTACCTACCGCTACCGCAACCGCAGACTACGGGCCTAGTCCATATTCAGCAGGGTTTAGTTAGAGCCAATAGTGGGGTCATATCGTTAGAGAATTGACCAGTGATTTCCGTCTGGAGGTTGAGTTACTTGGATGCACGGATTTTCTGAATGGCTCGTGTACTGCGGGAGCCCTGGCAGCAACTGGGGGCATAACCTTGCTAGGGGCTCTTTTTGCGGAAGGACGCTTTTATTGCTGCTACAATCCATGAACGTTGTATATGACAAGAGGACCACAGAGCCTACCTAGGTACATATGCTCGGACGCTGATTGTTTGCTCACAGGAAGCATTGATAGGTACGAAAACGCAATACAAACACACAGACCAGGGGGTTGGTACTTGACGTTCTTCTCTTCTTTATAATGAGGCTGGAATTAGATAAACGTTGACGAAATCAACAATCGTAAAAACTCTTATGAGCTCACTCGAACTCTTCGGTCCCATTTCCAGCAATTGATGAAATTTGTCTCGTCTCCTTATCCCCTTGATCGTCTTAGCCTCTAGGAGCCGAGAAGCTCGCGCCATTGGTTGTCAGCGGGGCTGTGGAGCTATCTAATCCCCTTGGACCCAAAATCAGGATGGACTCCAATCCGTTTATGTCCAGGCTTCTCATTTTAGCTGCAAAGCTACAGGCACTTGATATTGCCTCGCGGATTATGAGGAGAGGAACCTGAATCAGCAACCCTCCTAGTCAAGTCTACAGTGGCTGGGGTGAGAGAATTGTGTTGTTTTTCCGCTGGCAAAAGAAAGCTGAGGGTCAATTGACCAACGTTATCATTTCCACGTTGAGAGCAAAAGCAAGCTCAAAGGTATCTATCTATTAATGATGACACTCATGTTTCAAACAGCCTATCCCAGATTCCCATCTCAGTCCCCCGCAGGGTCGCTGCGAAGCCACAATCAATGTATGTATCGTCCTCGAGATTTATTACTATGTAGTCGTTGGATAGAAATGACAAGATCTGCCACAAAAGCGTGACTCCCAAAAAAGGAAACATGTTGACCAAAAGGCACCTCAACCTTGGGCATACCTGGGTACATGTAGTACAACAACCTGTGATTGCCACAAGGTACTAAGGGAACCAAGACCGAGCTCTTAATCTCGTCTCGACCACTTGGTGCAAGCTTCGAGCCGAGGACATCAGTATGCGAACCGTTCACGGCCTTTTTTTGTATACTGATTCACCTTTTTCTTTGAAAAGATAATGTTCGAGACATCCACAGTCTCCGTTTCTGTCACTTCCCGCTCTCGGAACGCTGCAGTAGCGGCCTGCATACATAAAGGGGCTGCTTTAACCTGCGGGTTAGGGGTGGGATCCCTAATCGACTGTGCCTTGCAGATACCATCATCCAGGAAGCGATGAGCGAAAGCGGCCATTTTTCAAGCTTCGGGTCTGTTTTGACAAGTCCAAAGTTGCTTTCAGAAACAAAACCCATTGATGCGTTCGGTTTGTTTCTCATATTCCGTCTTTTATTACACCCAGGTTCTTAAATGACATGCAATAAGCTAGCCAAGAATCCAGGACTATCTGCTAAAGAAGAGCCAACAAAGCTCCACCAAGAATTGCTGGGGTTCGCGTCGTGATTAAGATGAGACTCGTCTTGGCAGCACAACAACACTCTCCAGAAGGATTCGATCCAACAGGTCACGATACCTTTCGCGTTCTTAGGGTTATAGTCTGAGAAAAGGCTGTGTAGCCCTGCACGATAATTACTGTTCCGTTTCGGATTGCTGCGAGTTGTTGCATTCGAGCTGGGGTTTAGCAGCCGCAAGTGCTCACCAGAGAGTGAAACAATTCTGTATCAAGATCCATAGTATTGCTTTTGTCATGTTGCCTGTTGTCCAACGGCTCCAGCTCTCTCAGCCTTCCATGTACTCCCCCCGTATTAACGTGTCTCGGTTGCCACTCCCGCTTATGAGCTGATTGCTTTGCATCTGTCCTGTCTTCCGTGTATCGACGACGTGGTCCGAGCCAGTGCACGCCTTCGGCATTTTTACACGATCCGCGGTCCAGGTACCTGCGTTCTACCCCTGGCCAGGTTACCATCTCATCTGCTCGTTATGTGCTACCGTACTCTTTTATGAGCCCGAAAGTCCCAAGCTCGGTTAATTGCTATCCAAGTGTACGTCCGGAGTACAGTATTGATCAACGCCAAGCTAGGACCACCTGACGCCATTGTCAAGGATATCTCCTGTTGATAAATGCGATAAATATTGGCTGATCTCCCAACACATGATATGTATGTAAAGATTTCTCTCCTATCTTGCCAGAGGTGAGTGCTTCCATGCACTCTCAATTACCTGCGATGAATGCCATATTTTAGTGCAATTAATGCTATGTCTTGATAGGTAATTGTGAGGACAAATTAGCTCCTAAGGAATCTCCGAACCTAAATTTCGGAAGAGATGCCCACATTTCTATACCACTCCGTATGTCAACCGCTCCTGTCATCTTGGTAAATATGAACGTAAGTTCAATGACAGTATTTCCCGTCAATCATGGCTATTTCTGAGAATATCGCGCCAAAGTATGAATTTGCATCCAATTCGCAACCAACGTTGTTATGGTTGTGGACTACGAGGTATATGTGAATCTCGGACTTGAGGAGCATATTTATATCATGACGTCCAACTACCTTGCTCAGAAAACTGCGAATCGCTGAATAGTCGGATTAGGTAGCGTCACGCTATGAGTATTTGGCTATGACCAAGATGCTTTTCAGCGCGATATATACGATCTCTCTTAACGAGAGCCAGGTTTAGACACGGCACCTCTCTATCTGGCAGCCTGGGCCTAGGTAGTCTTTCACTACACCACGCATGATGATAACCTTTTTCTCAAGGTTCAAAGTGGCTTGAAAACTTCTGGGTTTCTTCACGGTTCACTTGCGCACCTATTGATTTCACTGAAACACTCCCTGGATGATAGATATTGACGTCAATTCACTTGTTTCGGATTCTCAGCTGGTCCAAAGCGACCAACTAAATCACCCCGTCGACAAAAATTGTGGCTTTTCAGTCCACGCTAGCCACAGACTGTATCACCGCCACAACTCAACTTTACACGGCTGCTGACTCAGCGTGTGGAAAGCCCCTCCTCGCATGCTGTAGCGGCCACACACGAAAAACGAAAAATTCAACACAAGAAGGGTGCCTTGCAACACCATCACGAGTGCCGGTCGAATTTACTCAGCTCTCTCTCCCCGCCGGCTGATCGATCTCGGATCATCATCACCAACTCTCCTCTCTTAGTCAAGTTATATCTAGAGGAGGTTGCCCAGCATGGTATGTGAATACCTTCCTTTGTTCCCACCGCCGTGACTCAAGCCCTATCTCCGTTGAAGCCTTACCCCTCCTCCACACTGTATCCGTCATGATGCTGACTTGAAGTTTTCCGATAGCCTCCTCCGCCGCACCAAAAGCCCGAGAATGTCCTCAAGAGGGCCCATGAACTCATCGGTGTCGGTCAGGCCTCCGCTGCCTTGACCCTGCTACATGAGCACATCACCAACAAGCGATCCCGAAATGTCCCCATAATGTCGCTGGAGCCCGTGATGCTCCTCCTCGTCGAGCTCTCCGTCGAGCAGAAGAAGGGCAAGCTTGCCAAGGATGCTCTATACCAATACAAGAATATTTCTCAAAACACAAATATTGCTACCATCGAGGTATGTGTAACTGTTCCGACTTGGATCGAATCGCAAGTCGATATTGAGATATATTGGCGCTAATACAACCATGCACAGTTGGTCTTGAAGAAGTTCATCGAGCTCGCCGTTGAGAAGGTCACTGCCGCTCAGCAAAAGGCCGACGAAGTTCAGGAGAGCATTGACGCTACTGCCGGCACCTCCAACATCGACGATCTTGAGGCCACCGAGACTCCGGAGTCTATCCTCCTCGCTACCGTCTCTGGCGAGCAGTCCCGAGACCGCACTGACCGAGCCATCGTCACTCCTTGGCTCAAGTTCCTCTGGGAGGCATACCGAACTGTCCTCGACATCCTCCGAAACAACGCTCGTCTCGAGATCCTTTACCAGAGCACCGCTACACAGGCATTCGACTTCTGCCTCAAGTACACCCGCAAGACTGAGTTCCGCCGTCTTTGTGAGCTGCTCCGCAACCATGTCCAGACCGCTGCCAAGTACTCTTCTCAGATGCACGCCATCAACCTAAGCGATCCCGACACTCTGCAGCGACATCTCGAGACTCGTTTCCAGCAGCTTAACGTCGCTGTTGAACTAGAGCTCTGGCAAGAGGCTTTCCGCAGTGTTGAGGATGTCCATACTCTTCTCAACCTCAGCAAGCGACCTCCTAAGAATGTCATGATGGCAAACTACTACGAGAAATTGACTCGAATTTTCCTTGTGGGAGGCAACCATCTGTTCCACGCCGCTGCTTGGTCCAAGTACTACACTCTGCTTCGCCAGTCCTCTATTCTGGTCGCTAGTGGCCAGGGCAAGAAGTCTGACAACCCACCTGTATCCGATGCCGAGCTCCAGAAGGCCGCCTCCTTTGTCGTGCTTTCAGCTCTGGCCATTCCTGTTATCAGTACCAGCCGATCTCGTGGTGCCATGGTTGACTTCGACGAAGCCAGGAAGAACAAGAACTCTCGCCTGACTCACCTTCTTGGAATGTCTCAAGCTCCTACGCGTGCAAGACTCTTCCGCGATGCTTTGTCTAAGTCTCTGCTTCAGCGTGCCCGTCCCGAGATTCGTGAGCTCTACGAAATTCTCGAGGTTGACTTCCACCCTCTCTCCATTTGCAAGAAGATCTCCCCCATTCTGACCAAGATTGGCGCCGACTCTGAGATGGAGAAGTACATCCTTCCTCTCCAGCAGGTTATCCTTACCCGCCTGTTCCAGCAGCTCTCCCAAGTCTATGAGACTGTTGACCTTTCCTTTGTTGAGAGTCTGGCCCAGTTCCCCGAGCCCTACCAGGTTACTCGTGGTACTATCGAGAAGTTCATCATGAATGGTAACAAGAAGGGTGATCTGTCCGTCCGCATGGCCCACGCCACTGGTGTCTTGAGCTTTGACAACGACGTCTTCTCTTCCTCCAAGGCCAGCCACGGTGGATCTTCTGCTGGCTCTGCTGAGTCTGAGACTGGCACTGTTCAGCGTCTCCAGAGCACTCCCTCTGAGATTGTCCGCTCACAGCTGACCCGCCTTGCCAAGTCTCTCTACACTACTTGCCACTACGTTGACCCTAACTTCAACAAGAGCCGTATCGAGGCTCGCGAGGCTGCTCTGGCCCGCGCCAAGGCTGGTGCCGAAGAGGAGCATCTTGCTATCCTCTCACGCAAGGACCTTATCCAGAAGCGCAAAGAAGTTGCTTCTGAGATTCAGGCCAAGAAGGAGAAGGAGAATGCTCGTCAGAAGAGACTTCGCGAGCAGGCTCTACAGGAGGCTGAGGATCTGCGACTTCAAAATGAGCAAAAGGAGCGCGAGGCCAAGCGTCTCAAGGCCGAGCGTGACCGTGTCCGTAAGGAGGAACTCAAGAAGCAGATCGCCGATCTCAAGATGGGTGACAAGGCTATCGATATCGATCTGGAGGATCTTGACAACCTTGACAGCAACCGCCTACGTGCTATGAAGCTTGCTCAGTTGGAGCGTGAGAAGAACGATGTCAACGAGCGTCTCCGCATCACTGGTAAGCGCCTCGATCATCTTGAGCGTGCTTTCCGTAAGGAGGAATCCAAGAAGCTGTCCGAGGATTATGCCAAGCAAGTTGAGGAAGATCGCAAGATCTACGACCAGATGAAGACTCAGAAGCTTGAGGAGGCTGAGCTGAAACACAAGGAGAGCGTTGAGCTCAAGCACCGACTCAGCCGACTGGTGCCTCAGTACGAGGAGTTCCGTGACTCCCTGCATGAGCGCCGCCGTGACGAGTTCGAGAAGCGCCGCCGCGATGCCGAGCGAGAGCTTGAGAAGCAGATCACTCAACGTAAGAAGGAGGTCCGCGACCGACGTCTCCGCGAGAAGCGTGAACGTGAAGAGAAGGAGCGTGAGCTTCGGGAGGCCGAGGAGCGTGCCGCCCGTGAGAAGGAGGAGCAGCGCATCCGCGAGGAGGCTCGTAAGGAGGAGCTTGCCAAGCTCAAGGAGCAGCGAGAGAAGGAGCGTCAAGAGACGTTGGAGAAGGCTGCCCTTCAGCAACGACGCGAGGACGAAGCATTGGCGCGTCGCAAGGCCGAGAAGGCCCAGGCCCCTGCTGGCTTCTCTCGTGGACCAGAGCGTACAGAGTCCTCCGAAGCCAGGAGGCCTATGTTTGGCGCTGGTAAGTGGAGAGAGCGCGAGGCTGCTCGTGAGAGTGGTGATGCACCTCCTCCCGCTCGGGCACCTCCTGCCGAGAGGTCCGATTCTAACGACCGGCCCTCTGCCGGCGGTCCCCCCAGAATCGCCCTTGCTGGTAACAAGCCCAGTTGGCGAGAGCGCGAGGCTGCCAAACAGGCGGCCGGTGGTAGCGGAGCCGATACTGGATCTTCTGCCCCTCCACCTCGCTTCGCGCCCAGGGGTGGTGCGCCACCCATGGACCGAAGCGGCTCTGGCCGTGCTGAGGACGATCGAAAGCCGTCTCCCGCTCCGGCGGAATCTCAGCCTGCGTCACGAACAGCTGGCAAGTGGGTTCCTCCTCACATGAGGGGCAAATAAGTGGTTAAGGATGGCATTTGCGACTCATGGCGTTAATAGGTTTGCTTCCATGTAGGAAAAGTAGTAGTAGTCCTTATGAATCAATACAAGCGACTAAGCACACGAGCACCATGTTACGACCGTTTCCTAATTGCGAATCAAAGTTTATAGTTATTCAAGACTAGGTTAGGTAGGATTTTGACATAGAAAAGCAAAGAATGACCTGTTGCAACCTTTTACAAAGAAATCAAGTGCCACGGCCTGGCTAGACCAGTTGTTTATTAGTTTGCATTCCTTGTACCTGGTCGAGTTTTTCTTATGGCTTATGTGGCTGTCAGGTTTGAAACGTAAGTCAAGGCGCAAGTTTAAACGATCTTCTGCCCTAACTACGTATGTATTTGGTGAGTCGCTGAATATCATCATGGCAGTCCTCTGTTTGGCAGCCGTATGCTTGGCTATGTTTGCGAATTACAAATGTCAGATCTTACGAGTCAGATGGATCTAGTTATTGCGTAATGTTTCGATCGCGATGGAGCTGACAGCGGGTAGATTTCAGAACTGCTGAAGGAAATCGAATAGTCTGAGCTTAAGGCCAGGATAGTCCCATCGATCAACCTCGATGCTGCTGACAAGACAAAACTAAAGCCCACAGCGTCAAAGGTCCTGTATTACAGTATCCGCTGCAGGAAGCTGTTGCGAATGAGGCTGTACCGGTCTACGATCAGAGTTTGGTTCCTGGATCTTCGGCATCGTTAGTGAACCTCAAGTTTTCAACGGTTTGTTCAGAAACTGCAAGCCCTTAGACGAGTCTGGCCCTTCTTGAGCATAGCCATCCATATAGATGGAGACATTAAGCATGGTCATGTTTCTTTACATGAGGTCAGAATGACCAAGCTGTTAAGGCCGGTAGTGGCACTTTCATGATGCGGCGTTACGCTTCCTTTTGTGTGCTGCCGATCTTAGGTACGCTAGATCGAACGAATAGACCTGGTAAGCACTTCCTAAACGAGCTTCAAACTGCTGAGTAACTGCAGGTTCAATGGTATTTTCTCGCATCTTCGAGGATTCATTGATACCACGTATCTAGGTCTGATCCGTGTAAATGCCGTTGCAAATGTCACGTGCACAATGACTTCCTTAGTAGGCACACAAGCAACCTCATACCCTGACCACTGCTTCATCTACCTACTTATACAACACAACACAACACAACACAGTGACATTTTAATCCTCCATTCTTCCATAACAGGAATGGTTGGATTCTAAAGTGATTCTCATGGCTGAAAAACCAAACAAGCTCATAAACAAAAGTTTCCTTCATCAGTCGTTCAATCTTAACCAAATCCGGCGACGAACAAGATCGGCCAGACCGACCATCAGCCATCTAGATTCCAACGGCATGTGCTTTCCGATGATTGGCACTTGATCTTTCTACACATTGGCAGGGTAGAAACGGGGATGTCGGCGAGTCTTGCTGGGCTAGTAGATCGACCACCAACGGCCAGCAATCAACAGGGCGGCAGCAAGTGCTGAGTCAACCGGAGAGCCAACTGGGCAAAGTCACGCGGGTCCATTGTTCTCGATGTCAATTACGTTGGTTTAATACCGATTCTTGGGATCCGATCGGAGCCCTCTAGCCTATTCGGAAATTTGGAATATAACCATCCGAGCTTATGTTTCGTGGAGACGGTATCCTCACAGTGACCCAACACATGCTCTTCTCGAGGCCATCGAAAGAGTATTCACTATTATATTGCTAATACAATCCAATCGATACGATAAATGCTGTATCTTCAATAAGATCGAGTGAATCTCAACTTCGTGTCCGTGACAGGATCACCAACGCTGGCACTGGTTCTCAGGCTCGACTCACTTTCCTAGCGCTCTGCCGTAAGCTGGGGCTCTTGGAGCGTACCTGCACCCGCTTCTGCAGGAACAGACGGGAGACCTGCAGAAGCCGACCGCCATCGGGCCCGTCTGGACCCTTGGCGTCTCCACGTGCTTGGAACTCCGTCTTTGAACTTTGTTGTGCTCATACTCCCGTGTCAGGATAGCTATCTCAAGCCTCTCGATGCTTCGCCTGTCCAGCCAGTACCGATGACTTAGGGCAACGTGCAAGCCAGACTCTACCCGCCTCGTGCTCCCCACACAGTCTAACGAGAAAAGGTCATTGCCTCGCTGGGCTTGGTCTAATAAGTCTCTTGCTGGTGGGACTTGGATACAATCGAGAGTCCGGACACTACGACCCTCAAGCTACCACGACGCATGTTGGACGCTCCGTGGCGTCTGTCTACAGTTACTGGCTTAGGTAGGGCACCTTTAGTTCCGCCACTTACTCTAGTTTGTTCGTCAGCATTGGAGGCGTCTCTTGTTCACCAAGATGCTATTCGGGGCGTCTTGATGTGGTACTGTGGATGAGGACGGGGCTTCCGGTCCCTGATACCATGGCCGGTATGACTGTAAGTGTAGAAGCTGTTGGAGGCGACAGCAAACCGTTCTAGTGATATTGGTTCGAACACAGAGGATAAATAACCCTGTCCTCCCATCACAAAGCCATTCTTTTCTCATCATCCAACAGCAGCTTCTCAAGCAATCAGCTACTCTCACATTCTCTTTTTTCAACTCCCACACTCTCTTTTGTACTCTCGAGTACCACTTTCTTTGAATATTCAGATAGTCTGCAACCTGGTCGAGATAACCAACTCTCACTTTCACTTACAAGAACCTCAACCTCGATCTGCAACTTTCGATCCTTTCATTTGATTATAACACCATGTTCTCGCTTCGAACTGTCGTCGCCGGTGCGGCTCTCGCCCTGGCTGGCGTTGCCCAGGCATGGCATACCGAATACCCGCCTTGTCTTGATCCTTTCCAGCCTTACGTCGCTGCTGGATGCTACCAGGATGGCGTTCAGGGCAGCAATGCCGGTGCCCTCATCTACCGCTCTGGCCAGAACCAGTACAACATGACTGTTGAGAAGTGTGTCGCCGAGTGCAAGGGCAATGGCTTCCGCTATGCTGGTCTCAAGTACTACGGTGTCTGCTACTGCGGTTCAACTGTCGGCGGTGTTCAGCTCCCTGACGACCAATGCACTTACCCATGCACTGGTGATAGCACTGAAACATGCGG
Source organism: Fusarium armeniacum (assembly GCA_013618295.1). Lineage (NCBI taxonomy): Eukaryota > Fungi > Ascomycota > Sordariomycetes > Hypocreales > Nectriaceae > Fusarium > Fusarium armeniacum. Next base: position 686 of record JABFER010000189.1, on the reverse strand, counting down.
CAGTGACAACGCTCTCAATATCTGGCAGGATCCTACTTTCAAGACTACCAATCTTGGCGGCGTTGTCACCAATCTTCCCGGAACTGACCAATCCATTGCCGGTTACAAGCCCAACGGCTGCTACACTGACAACTCCTCCAAGGGTCGTGCTCTGACCTGGCCTATGGATGTTGATAGCTCTACAATGACTCCAACAACCTGCCTGACCGCTTGTGCTGACCAGGGCTTCCCTCTTGCTGGTCTCGAGTACGGTGGTGAGTGCTACTGTGGTAATGTTTTGGCCAACGATACTGTCAAGGCTGATGTTGGTGACTGCAACGTCCCTTGTAACGGTGATAAGACCCTGCTCTGTGGTGGAGCCAGCCGTCTGAGTGTCTACATCTCTAACGATTTGCTGTCTCTTCAGCCTTGTGGTTATACCCCTGGTAGCTCTTCTTCTTCTTCCTCTTCCACGCAGTCTTCGACCTCGACCACTTCTGCTTCCACCTCCAGCTCTAGCTCTACCAGCTCTACCAGCTCTAGCTCTAGCTCCAGCTCCAGCTCCAGCTCCAGCTCTACTAGCTCATCCAGCTCTAGCTCCAGCACCTCGAGCACATCCAGCTCCAGCTCTACCACAACCTTGAGTACTGTTGTCAGCTCTACCACAAACAACGGACCTTACCCTCCTCCCTCAAGCACCAACAACG
>JABFER010000188.1:0-76949 GCA_013618295.1 Fusarium armeniacum | reverse complement strand
GTCGCATATCCCTCCCGCCCACAATCTCCCCATCCCATAGAATCTGCCCAAAACTTCCATCTTCTCTTTGAAGCTTCTTCAACCACTTCAACAACCGTACTCTATCCACCCCCTTGAAGGCCGATCTTGCCTCGTCTTCATTCTCAGCTGCAAGACCCAGCAACACAAGCGCAAAGAAAGTCGCCGCGATATTTGCAGTGCCTTTGTAAGCTTCTTGTCCTGGCAAGGCGTGCGTTGAGCTTCCACAGAAACCGCCCTCTGGGTGCTGCAGACTGAGAACCCAGCGCCGGATGGCAGTGCGCTCAGATGAAGTCAAGGGGACAGAGAGAAGGTCCAACGATGAGATGATGAAACATGCGAATGTGAGACGTGTAGAGTCGTATGCCGTATAAGGCGATGGTAGATACGTCTTGTGACAACGCTGCCAATATTTGATGTGCTGTTGCTTATCCAGCGATGGGTTATCTGGATCTGCCATGATAAGTACTAGTTGTAATTGTGATGGTAAGACTGTAAGATTAAGGAAACAATTGATGAGAACTACTCAGATGTCATGCCTTGACTGGGATAAGATCCGCAAACTCAAAGTCCTAAGCTCCTTCGAAGTGAGTACTATGTAGGTAGCCACAACTAAGCACAGCCACATTATCCCGCATTGCCTGCCAAAAGGTACCCTGCCCATCTGATTCGCTAGACGGAACGAACCCCACTACAGCACGGCATGTGACGCAGCGTGTAACTAATTCGAGCCCCTGGTAGCTTTTTGTTCGTTGCATACCTCCATCAAGACGGTTCAGGTTCAGCGTGACCACAACTTGATCAAGTGCTTGCAGACTGCGCTTGTTCTCTTGCTCGAATCTTCCTTCTTTCAGTCTTTTCTCTTGACAGACTCTTGCGTATCAAAGAGCCTGACTTTTTGGATTGTTCTCCTTCTGTTCTTCACGCCCCTGGCTGGCTACGGCTTCATTCTCGACACACGACAACCAACGATACCCAGTTTCTTGTATACACGTCAAACCGCAATCATGGCTCTCATATCCGCCAAGACCATTATTACTTCGGTATCCCTCTTTCATATCACACTCGGCTACTTCTTCCTCACCAGCCCCAGCTCCATCAATGAGCAGGCTCTTGTCTATATGATGGGCGAGAGCATGGGAATGGTAAGTCTCTGTCGCATCGCTAGTCGATGGTCGACTGTTCACTCTACATAGCAATTTCGTGTTAGCTAACACAAACCTTCGACAGCCCTTGGCCAGAGGTTTCGAGTTACAAAGCTCTCCCCTTGCCTTTCTCGCCGTTATTCTCATCTTCATCGGCTTCAGCGATCTGGTCTCTCTATCCATGCCTGATGAGGTCTGCCTAGTCTTTCACTGGGGCACACAAGGTACATCGCCACTTCAAGAGCTTCAACGAGTCTATGATAGCTAACAGACTTTTCCAACAGCTCCGATTCGATCATTCCTGTCCCTCATTTTCGTTGCCTACGTCTTCATGTTTGGTCCATCGTCACCCATATTCAGCAAGTCCTCCCGTGGACCTCTCGCCCACCCGAGCGTGCACCCTGCTGGCTGGGGTGGAGATATGCTCAAGAACCGTCTGTTCTTCACCTTTATCTTTATCGAGACGATGACATGGTTCTGGATTTGGGTCACCCTGCGCGAGGAGCGAGACGCCATCTTGAGCAAGAAGTCCCGAAAAAGAAGCCACTCACATTCCATGTAAAGTATATGTTACAGGTTTGAAGTGTGGACTGCTTGGATAGTCTTCCTCTAGGAGCAAACTTGGACAAACCTATGAGCTAGGTTAATAAAGTCAAGATTACGTACTTGAATGTGTGGTTCAAATTGACACTCTTGGTAGAACTGTCAAGTACCCAATTTGGGACCGCCACATCTCTCTCGAGACAGTTGCAAATAAAATAATAGTCTGTTTAGCTCTATAGTTCCATAATCATATATAACAAAAAGAGGTATCCATAAAGGGCCGCGACACCATCGATCGATGGGCCGCTAAGCTTGAGAATCGTACAAATAGGACACAAAGTCGACAACACAAACAGCGCGGGCGCCGGCAAGCTTTTATTACCCCCATGATAAAGAAAAACCGCTCCCATTTTAGATAATCATACGAGTATCTTTCGTCAAGTCGTTGAAGCACTTTTGAACGGTACAGTGATGCGCAATCTATGAGTTTGCAGGGGCCTCCTCAGCAGCCATCGTCAAGGGTCGGAGTTCTGACTTGGCAATGATGGTGGGCGCAGGTTCCAACTCGGGCTGAGGCTCATTCTCTTCAAAGATTTGCTCCTCAATCGTTTCGCCCGGTCCGCCTATGACCGGGCTAAAGACATCAACTTCTTCAACGTCATCGTCCATCTCTGAACCTTCGTCCTCCTCTTGAATAGTGATTTCTCCAGACCGGCGTCCCAGACCAGAGGCACTAGCGCTGCGGGAATGCGACCCAGATCCACCGTTGCGCTGGCCTTGTGAAGGTCCGCCAAAGTTGTTTAGAGTTGGACCTTTGAACAAGTTCCGCTTTCGCTTAGCAAACATGATACCCGACGCAAAAGGATTGGGCGATCCTGGAGCTTGTGGTGGGCCTTCGGACGGCATGCCTTCGTTGAACATATTCAAGGTTGGTGGAGTGGCTCGAACGAGGCGGATGTTGGATGGGAATGAGACCGAGGTGGGCGTAGCTGGGAGAACCTTGACCGAATGATGAGGCGAGTGACCTCGCTGAAGAGGCGTTTTCGACATTGACGTGGAGAACGAGGCAGCTGAGCTTGTTGAAGACGCTTTGGAGTGGGTGTGGTGATGGTGGTGAATTGATCGTACCGATGACACAGAGGAGGACGTCGACTTCCGGCCTCGCAGTCCAGCTGACGACCGCCGAACCGTCGATCTTGGTGTAAGAGGTGAAGGAGACAATGACTGTCGTTTGTACGACGTAGCGAGACGAGGGGGCTGCATTGTTGGGGATGGCAGACTTCCTGAAGCCGTTCTCTGGGCACTGGCTCCAGCCGCCTTTTGGCCGTTAGCCACAACGCCCTTCGGTAGCGATGCTGTCGGTTGCGTTCCGGGCGAGGTTGCGGCAGGATATTTGCTAGTCTGTGGTCGTGAGCTTCCATCTTTACTGCTAACCGTGCTTCCCTCCTTCTTATGGAGGTCGGGGGTGCTCTGACTGGTTCGCCTGGCATGGCCACGTCTTCTCCGCGTTGCGCTCTCAACGAGCCAATGCGTCATGTTCTTCCAATGGGTGATGAGTGGCTGACTCGGTCTCCTTCGAGGTCTCTCGCTGCCGTTCTGCTGCTGATGCTCGTCGCTGGTATTCGAAGCTAGGGCGTCGGAGGTAGTGACTAGATGAAGGGTAGAGCCCCGAGACCGAGCGCTGCGTATAAGGCCCTCCTTAGGGGGCGGTATAGGCCTGCGCTGGCGAGACGTCGAGGCGGATCGTATTGAATCCTTGTCAATGGGTGGCGGAGGTTGGTCGTTATCCACGTTCAATCCTCCCGAATCCCTAATTTCCGGAAGCTGCGGGAGATCAGACAAGATGTAGTCAACGTAGTGCGCACTGCGTCGCTCGCTTCTGCCCCTGTTTCGAGAATTCGACTTTTCCAGCCTTAGCTGCCGTCCAAGAGCATGCGCATCGTCCCATTCGTGTAACGTCGGGGCCATTCTCTCCAGACGGCTTGAAGCGGCGGATAATCGTCGTATGCTGCGACTGTCAGCCTCCCTCTCCCTCCGTTTCTTCTCTCTGCGCTGCATTTTGCGCTGCTCCTTTTCCAGCAACAGAGCCCACCACCCGGCCAGGGCGTCGCACTTCTGTGCAAGCACACTTTCTATGACACCATCAATATTGACTCCAGCACTGCGCATTCGCTGCAAGCAATCTTTCTCTAAAGGCGTGGAAAATGGTGGCGCTTGCTGAACATTGAGAATGGCCCTTTGCGTAGGGGCATGCTCCGCCAGGAATGGATTTGAAAGGATCTCGGGCAGACCTGGGCGCAAAAGCGGTCGTTTCGATAGCAATGCCTTGATCAGTGGAACCGCATCAGGAGGCATGTGTTCGGGGAATTTGGGTTCCTCGCTCAAAATCTTGGTTCGGGTCACGTTGTCATCGTCGTCGTCGAAAGGAAGCTCGCCGCACAAAAGTGCGTAGAGAATGATACCCAGGCTCCAAACATCAACCTTTTCGCCTGCATATCTCTCTCCTTTGAGCATCTCTGGCGCGGAGTAACAAATGGTCCCGCAAAAAGTTTGCAAATGGTTGGTTCTGCCCTCGTATTCTCTTGTGAAACCAAAATCGACCAACTTGACATTTTCGTGCTTGTCGAAGAGAATGTTCTCTAACTTGAGATCACGGTGGACGCATGATTGGTTGTGAACGTAGCTGACCGCACCGACAAGCTGTGTAAATATCTTTTGAACTTTGTCAACGGGGAGGGGACCGTGTTCGAGAAGATGGTTGTAGAGTTCATCACCTGGAAGTGTTAGTTCGATAACTGGTAGAATGAGTATAGGTATCCCACCAGAACAATACTCGAGGACCATCCAGACCATGTTCTCCGTCACAATGACCTCGTATAACCTCGCGATATGCGGATGTATGAACTGCCGGTGGTGGTGGATCTCGCGCGCGAGGTTGGAGTCCCCCTTGTTGGCGGACTTGAGGACTACCTGCTTAAGGTCAGTGACTGGCCTAATGTTGCGACTGTGCTAATGTAATGCGGACCTTGGAGCCATTGGTGAGCTTGTGCGATGCAAGGTAGACTTTGCCGAATGATCCTTTTCCAATCAACCGTCCAAGAGCGTAGTTACCGACAGATTTCAGATCGTGGCTCGCGAATTCACTGGGTATTACGTGTTAGCTGGGTTGTTTGACAAGGGGGACAGATCGTACTCGAGAAGCTCCTGATACGAGCGGGCAAGCTGTCAAACGTTAGAATTATGTGTCCGCGCAGTTCAAAACTGCATTAGAGGTCGTTTAAACAGAAAACGCACCTTTGTCTTGCGCACAAGCTCAGCTTGTCCTTTTAAGGCCTGCATCCCTCCGCGCCGGATTCCGCCAAGCCGCGCTGCGAGGAGGGAGACGGACTATCGGGTCGGATACACTCGGTCAAGAGCAAGAGAGGATCGATTTGCGTCGAATAATATCGAAGAGTCGACGGGAATGTGTTGGTCGAAAGTGGCGTATTAATTTTAAAAATGCTGAAGCACATGCAGAATTGACCAAAATGCGTATTAGATATGGTAAAGACAGACTCGCAACGGGGTATCAAGGTCGAAGTTCAGCAGCTCTGCATCGAGTAAGGAGTATTATTGAGCTTTCTGAGGTCAATGCGGTCGTGATGAATGTTTTGTTTCGTTTCGTCCGCTGCTGGGGCATTTGGTTGCGGTGAGACTCGATCGCGATCGGTGGATTCGAGCAGCAAGCAGTTCACGAGTCGTCAGGTGATGAAGGGCGATGAATGAAGAATTTCGAGGGCGCAGTCAAGAGAATGACACGAAGGATAAAAATAAGTCGCAGAAAAAACGGAAGAGGGTATTCTTAAAGGCGAACAAGGTGAGGTGAGGCAAGGCGACAACTGATTGTTGTACGGAGGAAGTGTCAAGGTTTGGTTTGGGGTAATTATTGGAGCTGGAGATTTAGATCCATCCATCCAGTGTTGACTGGTTGGTACAGGTACAGCCAACCGTAAAGTGCAGGGGTACATGTGACGTCTACAGCGCTTTGCTGGTAAGCGAGGTACCTAATGTTGTAGTGAGCTGTAGGTTGTTTCTGTCCTCGATGCCATTGTTTGGATAGGAACAATACAATCTATTGTTGTCAATGGTCAATACCTAGCTAGATTCTAATAACTTTTCGATTCTCAATTAAACCTGGCAGATATCTACAGCTGGCATTGCTGGTATACCTATATTCCCTCATCCCTTCAACGGTGAGCATTGGTATTAGTATAGCACGAACGTGTCTTGGACAAGGGGATAAGCACAGCAGGGGATGACCATTCGTCTGATGATGGGATTTGAGGCCCTTTAATTAAAACAAGCAGGGGAACCTCAAATACAGGTCTAGGGTATTTTCACAACTCCAAGCTGCTTATGTTATGTCATTGATGACAACTGTTTGTACTCTGTATATGGCTGGCTAATACACTTTGCTAATAGAACAATTTTGGTCTGTACTGGTGCTAATTTAGCGATGTGTCAATGGATTGCCAGTATGGATCTGATCTTTATCGGGCAAGAGTCGATCGTCATCTTCCTGCCTTCCAAGCCTCAGTGCACAAAAGATAAACGACCTGGAAATACAGTTCAATCGACACAAGCCAATTTACTCATCTCCTCTTTCTTACTCCAACAGTACCTAGGCTTTAATTCCCTGTCGCCGTCTCTCGACTGCACATTTGTCGTCACTCAGAAATGATTTCTTTGTCATCTGGCGGCATTTATACGTAAACTTGCATCGCGTTATGCACTGGCTGTGGCGTCTCGCATGCGGCCCGGCGAACCTAAACCTCTTGTCCACAATCAGCCCGGTGCTCTCTTAGCACCCATCAAAAACATGGCACGATCAAGGCCCGGAGATCTCTGAATTTAACCTGATGAAGCTGGTTGATCCGGCAGACTAATCTATAAGCAGCATGGCATCATCAACTTTGACCAGGTCCTCAAGGCCAGACGATACCCTTATCCTGGTTGTTCGGATATACAGAGTCTTCTGACTCGACAGCATCGCAATAGGGACCAGACCATCACCAGTGCCCAGGTATGCAGAATGTAGGACATCTCTGCTTCTAGTCATCTCAATTCCAAAGCAATATCTCTCGAACGACACATCGGCGACGTCACATACCTACCTACCCTTTTCGATAACACGGGAAGACATGATCATCATCCCATATGTCGCTGAAGGATCTCATCACATTTGTAATCCTGGAATAACGCCGATATCTGATGGACAAGTCCTTGGTGAGATGGCCCGGGCTCGTTATTTAATGGAACCAGGAGCTCAGAGAACTCAAAATTGGACTGGTATGTAGAAACTGGCCAAAACTCGTTTATAACAAAACTCTTCATACTCAACGACCAATAACAACAAACTAACTGTCCGGATAGAGTTTGTTTTCGGCCTGCAAGCACGGGTGCCTGCGCTAGTAACGCCGAAATGTCCTGATTAAGGTTTCTTTGAAGCTATGCTATCAAGACGGCGACAGCTTGGATTGAGCTTAGCTTAATCCCTCTCACGACTCCCCTCCCCTCTGGAATGTGATTTTTGCTGAAAAAAGAGCCCGAAGCTACTCCAACGACACAACTACACCATACGCGGTATAGAGTACCATGTGGTCCTCATGTTTATCTGGATCGAGGCTTGTTGGCATCCACAATGGTTGACCTGATTGCTTTTTGCTCGTCACCAACACAGGGTCATCGGCTATCAGAATCTATTTGAGAGGTTGATGTCCCAGCCGGTTGAAAACATGAATTTCCATACCGTTTGAGCTTTATTTTCCAACGGCTGAGGGACAAGGACTTGTCAAACTGTACGCCTTGTTTCCTTGTCACTTATATGTCGAGATGGCCAACCACACCAAACTCATTGGCCTTTTGGCCCTTGTCGCCTGGACTGAGGCATTCTGGAGAATGTCATGCAGTATCATCCAAACCGGACGGGTTGATCCAATCATTGCTCCCGGAACATTCTCAGCACACGTTCACAAGCTCTCTGGTGCCAGTAATATTAGCATTGACTCCACATTCGAAAGCCTACAAGCCTCAAGATGTACTTCTTGTGAGATTCAAGACGATAAATCGGCTTACTGGACACCGCAGCTATTCTATCAGCACGCAAATGGTAGCTTCCAGATGGTGCCAAACGGCGGCACTGTCGTTTACTATCTTGGCCGCGGCGAGAATAGGTCCAACATCGAGCCATTTCCTCCAGGCTTCAAGATGCTGTCTGGAGACAACTTTGCCCGTTCTTACGACTCCAAGAACATGACATACAGTAACTCCAAGTTCAAAGGTCGCCCAATCGCAGACAGAGTTAGCTTTGCGTGCCTTGATAGCTCTGGACCTTTAAAAGAGCGCAACTACATGTGGAGAACGGACTGCAACAATGGCATGAGAGCCCAGATTCAGTTCCAGTCGTGCTGGAATGGCAAAGATTATCAACCTGATCAGAGTCATGTCGCCTACTTGTCGCAGATAGACAACGGAATTTGCCCTCCGAGCCACCCTCGACAGCTCCCACACCTTTTCTTCGAGGTCATTTATGGCGTCAATGATATAGACAAGAGCAAAGGCGGGAGATTTGTCTTTGCAAATGGCGACACAACTGGATACGGCTTTCACGGCGACTTTCTTAATGGCTGGAATGAGGCTGTGCTTGCGGCCGCTGTCAAGAAGTGTCTCAACGACGACAGCCTCAACGGCCAGATATCCAAATGTCCCGTGCTTGCTGCTTCGCAGACGCCATACTTTGCGGACAACTGCCCCGAGATGGCTCCCCTTGTTGACGAGAACGTTCGAGGTATGCTTGATGCCCTTCCAGGTTGCATCAAACCCTTCAGTGGCCCAGGAAGAGCGTCGCCAGCAGTATGCGACTCGAAACCTGCTATCAACAATCTCGGAGATGCAGGTCTTGGATCGATGTTTGATCCCTCTTTAGGTGATATGGTTGGTTCATGGTCCTATGTCGGCTGTGCTGCTGAAGGCACTAGCCGAACATTGAACAAATATGCTACCACCTCTGGAAACATGTCTATTGAGTATTGCACAGCATCGTGCAAAGCTCAAGGCTATCCTCTCGCGGGTATGGAGTACAGTAAAGAGTGCTACTGTGCTGGTGCACTTACTTCCGGTGCATCATACATGAAATCATCAACCTGCTCAACTACTAGAAAGATGGTATGCGCAGGCAATATGACACAGTACTGCGGAGGACCCAGTCTTCTCACTATTTGGAATGACACTTCTTACACGCCCCCAGTCGAGCTTGTTGTTGGCCAGACCCAAATTGCCAAGGGCATGGCTACTTACCAAGGTTGCTGGGCTGAAGGTAGCTCTGGACGAGCGCTGTCATCGGATCGTACTGCAGATTCTGTTGGAATGACCAACGAGAAGTGCGTCGCGTATTGTCAGGCGGGCGGCTGGGCTTATGCTGGCACTGAGTACTCGCAAGAATGTTACTGTGGCAATGACATCGGAAACGGTGGATACGACACGAAGGACATCACCCAATGCTCGATGAAATGCAGAGGCGACGTCTTTAGTTACTGCGGTGCCGGCAACAGACTGAGCGTCTGGAAGATCAAGCCAGCCGAAAAGCCAAAAGGACCCGTCACAGCAGTTGATGGCGCTGCTCTCTGGACTGGATGTTACACAGATGGAGGAGCAGGCGGACGCACATTACCAAGTGCTTCTTTCACTGGATCGTCCGTTTCGATTGACACATGCTTCGCGTTCTGTAACAAGCTCAACTACCCACTCTTTGGCATGGAGTACGGACAGGAATGCTACTGCGGTTATGCACCAAAGACCCAGGCGACTGTTGCGCCTGATGGCGATTGCAAGATGCCCTGTGCTGGCGACTCTATTCAGAAATGCGGCGCCGGCAATCGGATATCCATCTGGAACAACACTCTTTACACTCCAACCGTCAGCATGGAGGCGCTGGATAGTCCTCCCAAGTATCTCGGCTGCTATACAGAGGGTGTTGAAGCCCAAGCTCTTGGCGATGCAAAGATAACCGACAAAACGAAAATGACTGTCGAGACTTGCGCAGCCTTTTGTTCAAGCAAAGGTTATCCCTACCTAGGTGTCCAGAACGGTCAGGATTGCTACTGCAGCAAGAAGGGACCATCCAATGGCAGTGTTGAAGCACCATCATCGCAATGTGGCATGGCATGTAAGGGCGATAAGACGCAGAAGTGCGGTGCAACCAAGAGACTTAGCGTCTATAAGCTGGCGAGGGTATCCAAGACTAGCTCAACATCCAAATCAACAGCGAAAGTTGCAGTGGCCCAGGTTCAAGGTCAAAAGCCTGCCTCCAAATCGACAACAACCCTGTTGAAGGCAACTACGACAAAGACGTCCAAGACAACATCAAAGGCGAAAACAACATCTACAGCAAAACCCAAGACCTCACCGAAGTCTAACAAAGTTAAGGTCCAGAGAGTTGCCGCCAAAGCAACCACTACAGCGAAGAGTAATGGAGAGACGAAAGCAAAGAACAAGAGACCAACTACCACCACCTCATCAACCAAACCAAAGAAGACGACGAGGGTGAGGAGACGAGAGGGGAGAGAGCGGATCCCAAACGACATGTGACACGATCTTAATGCCTTTGTATTGCAATTTATGAAGCCCATTCTATTTACTTGGGCCTAATGTGTATATAATCCCGAACAATACCTAATTATCACCTCATAATATATTTAATCATCGAAAACCCACGCCATCCTTTGTCTGTCTTCTGATCAAGCCATCTTTCTTATGTACGACGGTGGTGAGTGTGCTTCACCCAAGTATTCTAGACATTATGAGACGACTGGTCCAACTCATGTTCTCACAACAGCCAAATAAGGTGAAGTTACTCTGTTTGACAGTGTACTGCCCTCTTGTTATATCATGTAGGAGATTCACCTTACGCTGCACATAGGCGTTTCTCAACCCATGTACCACGAAGGTTGAGATAAAATCTTCAATCCGCACAATTACTACTCATCTTCCCACCATGCTTGAACTGTGTCGAGGATATATCACACTCATCAATCATTCGTCTTAAGATCCTGCCGCATTCCGACCTGGCTCCTAGACTGCCTACCGTGAATCGGCACAAGTTTTTAACAGTGACACTCATGTGATCATCAACTATACAGGCAGCACCATCACCAGTACAGATCACGCCGTGACTATATGTGAGAGTACACTCAGTCTCGGGCTTGTTTACATATAGCACCTGACGTTCGAATCGGTCGCAGAAATACTTGAGGGTTTCGATAGCCAAGGCTCGGTCAATGAACAAGTCGCGCCCGTGGCAGCTTACCTCCTCAGTGTTAGGATTTGGGTTCGACCAAATTCTAGTACACACTGGTGCTCACCATTCTCGCATTCCCTATTCTGCGGCCTAGTACCCGGGGTTGGTGTGTTTGTAGGCTTGGCTGGCTATCCCGTATGACGCGGCGCTGTCGGTTGCGGAACAGGCCGTGTTGGTGGCAGGACCATTGTACGTGGCGTTATGCACTGACCCGAGGCTCATCCTTTTCCCAGATTTCAGGATCGATATAGATTACATCCGACACGTCTCTTGTACCTTCACCGGGATCGTCTGAGCCTCCAGAACTTCTATTAACCGGTGTATCCCCACTCCCAGATCCAGAGTACATGTCAACACTCCAAACCAATGTACCACCGAAGCAGCGGTTGCATTGCCGTTAACGCATGTTGGCAAACTGATAGTAGCCGATGCTTATCGTGAATGCTAAGCACCCTCCACAAGATGGCGGATCGATCTTGTTGCAACACCCAGAACCCTTCTGACAAGCAGACTCTTTGTTGCTTCTCTAGCAGAAGCCATCCTCTACATCGCGGTTGCCGTAAGCACTGCAGTATACGTTGAGTGGACACTTTATCTTCACATCAGGATTGTCTCTAACGCATATGACAGTAGCCTGGCAGCTGGAAACACAAACATTGGGGTCGCATACTACAATGGTGGATAATGCGTTCAATCATTTCCTACTGATGAGCAATCACCTTGAGCCCTTCCCTATCGAAAGGATGAAACCGCTCTTGAACTAAACTCACAATCGATATATTCCAAGTAACGTGTACTTTGGCAACCCCGCTTCTCTTTGAAACGACTTCACATTCACTTCTTTCAATTGACGGTACGTACATTGCATCCTTACACACTCATTGCTGTGGTCCGATACGAATATTTCATCACAGATGCCCTCTTCTGACATTGACGTGGTATGGTTTTTTTGTTGATGGACGTACTGATTTTATCCTTGTTCCCCACAATGCCAACGTGGCATTTCTATTTAAGATGCTTACTGAATCTGACTCAAACAAACCTCTCATTCATCCTTTTACCCACCTACACATGCTCTTTCTCAATGGCCACAACAATCAGCACTCTACCCGTTGAGCTACTCAGTAAGGTTCTTCAGCACGTTGTTAGCGACAAGAATCCGAGGTCCGCTATTTTACCTTGTCTGTTGGTCAACCGAAGGTGGCGAGATGTCTCTCTGCCAATTCTCTACAGAGACTTGGTTATATTCGCTTTCTCTCCATCGATTTACCGCCGGTCACATTTTGATCGGAGGGCCATTTCCTCTTTCACGAGATCTTTCACTTTGTATCTTGGCTACTCACGCGGATGGGAGCAAATTCGGTACAAGAGAGACGCTCAGTTGTTTCAACTTCTAAAAGATATCATCCCGTTGATGGCCAACCTCGAGTCATTTTCCATCACGCCCAATTTAGACCCAAATTGTTTTTCAAGTGCTCATATGCAAAACTCGACACTTTCCGCCTTGCTAAATATTCTACCTGTAAGCTGTACGAGTCTCGAGCTTACGGTTAGAATTAGAGACGGCGACGAGCCCATGCACGTCTGCGAGGACTTGCGCCGCTTGCTCCCGCGAATGCAGCATATTCACATCGACTTGAGTGCCGTGTGCGATACAATGCTAGGCACACGAGACGCTGACGGAAGCTTTCATCCCATCAGTCTGCCTCGGCTACGAAGCCTCCATATCGACTGTTTCGGGGGGAATGACTGGCCGGAGAGCTATCATCGAACCATACGTACGAGAAAAGCTCATTCAATTATTCAAAGACTGCAACAGGTAATGAATCTACCAGAAACAGCTTCAGGGACGTCAACCGTTTTAGGGTCCGCGTCACTCTTGTTTGACGAAGATAGAGGTATATATTGGACACTCTTGCGTTGTCACGTAAGGAAAGAGACTCAAGGCGCAAGAACAACGACCTGGGCTTTTCCAGTAGCGTTTCTGAGAGGAAAAGAAACCTTTATGTGCCACTATATTCGGATGAAGGATGAAGCATATGCATTCACGAAACACGCCTCTCTCTTCGCTGTAGCTGCGGAGCGTCCATGGTATACCCTGGCGACAGGTGCAAGACTGCCTGCAGCCTATACTCATGGAAAAGTATTGATGCCGGACCGAAAGTTAGGTATAATGACCTGGGAAGAATGGAGTAAAGAATATCCCAAAACGTGTCCCATTTTAGTGTCTAATGAAAGGTTGACGGGAACGACTCTTATAACTGCCGAAGAATGGGATGGCTACGAGGAGAAGAATCTAGTGGAACAAACACCACCGGGTTTCGAAAGAAGTTATGGAAGACTTGTCAGAGAGGGCACGTTGGAATAACATTGTGGTTAAAAAAAATGAAATAACTGTTCGAGTGGAATCATCTGCTTTTTGAAAATTAGCAGAAACATGGTCCTTGGTGATGGTTTCTCGTGTCATATGCAGCTCTGCTCTAGATATATAGAAGACCTCAGTCATGATATCTTATTAGAGTCAGAATGAAAACGTCTGTCCAACCATCTTCTCACTTAGTCTCCACAACAGTTCGGCCTCGGTTGAACTTGTGGCCCAAGGCCTAACAGTGTCTGTAAAAGGGTCTGCCAAACGGCAATCCAACAGATAGACACCATTGTGGTCTAATAAATTAAGTCAGTACTCGCAAATAATATGTTAGGTGGATGTACTAGCCTTTCAAATCGGGATCAAAGGCAGCAAAGACATGTGTTGCGGCGCCAACTTCAGGAGTAACAGGAACAGTTGACCAATCGACCCAGCCCCAGGGATCGCCCATTGCACGATCCGCCTCGACTATTTTGGTCAGATATTATGGGATAAATGGTGCAAGATAACTCACCTAGACTGTCCAAGTTGTCAAGATGATTGCCGAGGGAAGTTTCAAGAATAGCACCGGGATGTAAACTGTATGCTTGCAAGCCACGTCTACCCAGCTTCTCGGCTAGAGAGACGGCAAATAACATGTTGGCAGTCTTGGACTGTCCGTATGCACTCCATCTGTTGTACAAATCTCCGTTCTGCGCATAATCAGTACTGAGCCAAGTTCTTGATAGTCATGAAGCTTACACTGAAGTTCGGGTCACCCCATCGAATAGGGCCTAGTCGATGTCCGTTGCTAGAAACGCTGACGACACGAGGAGAATCTGAAGCCAAAACCTTGTCTATGATCAGATTCGTAAACAGAAAATGACCCAAGTGATTAGAAGCAAACTGGCTTTCGAATCCATCCTCGGTAAGCGTAAAGTCCGTAGCCATGATTCCCGCGTTGTTGACCAGCACATCGATCTTGGGGACGTCTGACCATCCGTTGACTTGATCAGCCGCAGCACGAACAGAAGAAAGAGAACTAAGGTCCAGAGTCAAGAGTTTTGTCTTGAGATTTGGATGCTTTGATGCTAGCTGGTCTGCTGTTTGTTGGAGTTTGTTGATGTTACGACCGGCTAGGATGGCCAGTCCAGGCTCGGCAACCGCAATAGCTTCGACAAACAATGCACCGAGACCACCGGGACTTACACCCGTCGTGAGGATAGTTTTCCCTTTAATGATCGTGGCATACTCTTTGGCGACCTGGTGAACCGTGGCTTTGGAGGCGTGTTTGACCATTATGGCGATTATACTTGAGAGTAGGTTGTTTCAAGGCAATTGGATGTAAATTTGGATTCAAAGTCATGAAGAAAAACGTAGACCTTTTATACTTGTGCCTCTTTCTTTAGTTGCCAACTTTTGTATACGTAGGATGGTTGATCTGCAGTGGTGTTCCTGAAATGGGTGATTGGCTGGCGTCAGATCAATCTGGCTGGCGTCAGCAAAGTACTGTTCTGCAGGGGCTCCATACAAAAGGTACCTTTCACAAATTGTGGACATACCGGACCACAGCAAGCTCGAAGGGAATACAATTTCTTGGACAATGCTAACAAATACTGTTTAGTGTAGACAAATCTGCGGTGAAAAAGCGGTACTGATATGGAGGATTCATTCTACTGTAGGTTTCCTATTGTTTCTTAACTCATTGACAATGTTTTCACGCAAAATATTACTGTCGTTACTCTTTATTCACCCTTCGCTTGTCTGGGCCTTCAGCCGGTCTTTTTTTTTCTACATTGGAGTTATATGCTATGAAATTCTCAACCAATTGTATGCCATTAGACAAACCACACAAACACCTACATAGTGACTATATCAATTCATGGTGATATCGGGAGTTAATCTTGACTCCGAGACTCCTGCATCCTAATTGGGCTGCTGCAGTCCACTCTGCACTCCACCCTGCAGAATGCGGGGGAAGCTCGTTCGGGGTTGCCTTGTTCGTACTAGCGAAATTTACTCCTGACCTCCTTCCAACTCAACATCACCACTTCAAGTGACTTACAAATCACAAACATCTCCTTCAACTGCAATTTCATCAACTCCCAAGTCCTTCACAAGACATACTACAGAGCTTTTCAATATGGTTTTCACATCTCCAAAATGGGTTCCTAAGCTCCCAATAGGTCAGAATCTCCTCTTGAGCACCGGCTTGTTTGCTGACATACAAAGATCCCCCCGACTCCATTCCCATAGCCGAGTTTATGAAGAACGAGAAATACGGTCGCTTACCTATCACCAAAAGCAGACATCCCTTCACTTGTGGCATTACGAAACGTTCATATTCTGCACCTCAGCTCTTTGAACGGTCTGAATTCGTAGCCAGGGCATTGGCCAAAAGATTGCAATGGCAGCCAAATGAGGGGACGCCTTGGGATAAAGTCCTTGCAATCTTCTCCTTGAATACGGTACTTCGGTGAAATTCTAACCCAAGAAGCACCAACTAACCCTGTACATATAGATCGATTATATCACCGCCATCTACGGCGTCCATCGTCTTTCAGGCATCGTTACTCCCGCGAACGCTGCTTATTCTGTCGACGAGCTGACACATCAGCTCAGAGCATCAGGTGCAAAAGCTCTGGTAACCTGTACACCGCTCCTTGAAGTAGCTCTCGAAGCGTCCAGAAACGTTGGAATACCAGAAGAAAACATATTTCTCTTTGAAATTCCTCGCGCCGAACCCGTCTCCAAGTTTACGCATGCCTCTCTTGAGGACTTGGTCAGAGAGGGTTCTGAACTTGATCGAGTTGACGATTTGCAATGGATGCAAGGTCAGGGTGCTCGCCAGACAGCCTTTCTATGCTTTTCCAGTGGAACATCTGGTTTGCCGGTAAGTTGTTTCTAAGTATCTGCGATCTGGCTAACGATTTCACAGAAAGCGGTCATGATATCCCATTACAATGTCATCTCGAATGTTTTGCAAAACGTCACCTATGACTCTGTCGCCAGAGCAAAGCGTGGCATTATTACTCAAGCCGTGACGGGATTTCTGCCACTATCTCACATATATGGTCTTGTGATCATCGCGCACACGTGCACATGGCGAGGTGATCAAGTTATAATCCTTCCTCGGTTTGAATTCAAGGACTTTCTCCAGTCTGTTCAAGACTTCAAGATTCGGCAACTATTCGTGGTTAGTGTGAGCGAAACAGTCCCTTGCATCACAACTGACGCATCTAGGTCCCTCCTATTATCATCCAAATTCTCCGTTTCAAGGAAATTTGCGCCAAATATGATTTGAGCAGCGTCAAGTTCGTCTATTGCGGTGCTGCGCCATTAGGTGAAGAAACCATTCGAGATATGAGCAGCTTGTACCCAGATTGGACCATTGCTCAGGCTTACGGTAAGACTTATCCTCATTATGGGCCCAGCCAGGCTGACATTTTCAGGCATGACCGAGACTGCAACAGTTGTCACGTCCTCGAGTGAAGATGATGTCTACACGAAGGGCTCAGGATCCCTTTTACCTGGATCAAAAGCCAAAATCATCGATCAAGAGGGTAGGGAGATTACCGAATACGACCAACCTGGAGAACTTTTGGTTCAAGCACCTTCAGTTGTATTGGGTTATTTGAATAATGAGAAAGCAACCTCTGAAACCTTTGTGTATCACCAAGATGGCAGATGGATTCGAACAGGAGATGAAGCTATAGTTACTTTGGCTCCGTCTGGCCATGAACATGTCGTCATTGTCGATAGGATCAAGGAGCTTATTAAGGTTAAGGTAAGTGAATCTTGTCCAATCCAAAGTCGGCTTCACTAACACCCCACAGGGTCATCAAGTTGCACCAGCTGAGCTCGAGGCTCATATTTTGGCACATCCCCATGTTTTTGACTGTGCTGTTATTCAGGTCCCCGATGACCGCTCGGGAGAAGTCCCCAAAGCCTTTGTCGTAAAGAGTTCATCGGCCGAGTCTTTGCCAGATCAAGAGGTGGCACGTGATGTCGAAAAGCATGTTGCGGATCACAAAGCAGCGTATAAGCAACTTAGAGGAGGTGTAGAATTTCTCGATGTTATACCCAAGAGCCCCAGTGGAAAGATTCTTCGTCGACTTCTGAGAGACAAGGAGCGAGAGAAGAGAAGAGGACAAGGAGCAAAGCTATAGAAGGTTTAGATCTGGGTTTGCTGATTTGGATGGAATACGATGCATGTGCCCTGATCTATGTTTCTAGCCGAACCTTTTAGACGACTCTTTGAATACGTATTAAGGTTACACAGTACATCGATATGTCCCTTTATCCGCGTCGGTGACCAACCAAAGTCCAACGCCATGAAGTCTCCCATCATTGATTAACTCTACCAACCATTCACGATGCATTCTACTCAAGGTCCCGTTTGACCGGAAAGTCTGGACTAATTGTACTTTCCTCAGCCTCCTATTTTCAAAGTTTCGGTTGTCTGGCAAAATATGGTCTCGCTCTGGAGTTAAAGTGTCATGAACCCCCAACAAAACTTTAAGATGATATAATATGGAACATGGGAATTACATTCTTGCTGCCCATTACAAGCTTATCTTTTACATCTTTCATCACTCGAAGCTACTGAGTGCGGACAATTCAATATCATCATTCCATCAAAACTTCAAAAATACTTCAACGACCGCCATGGTTCTTCCCATCCCCGACAGCCTCCTAGAGCTCGCCAAGCGCCTCACTCCCACCCAAGAACCAGTCCATCTCCCTCCCACAAGAGAAGCACGCGATCTCCTCGGAAAAATAAAAAAGTACGGAGGAAAGGCAATTTCAAAATACTCCCAAAGGGCAAACGGCAGACACTCAAAGATTACTGGAGCTCTGAAAATGGGTCTGGGCCAAATTACAGCTAAATATCGCTGGGCGTTGTGGCTCGCTTTCGGTTTAGTCGGAATGATAGTTGTACTCCTCATCTATCTTGTCTGGAGAAAGAGAGATTACATATGGCGGCGGGCAAAGCTGGAGGAGGAGGCTCGTTCGATGTTTGAGGGGAACAACGACGACGACATTGATCCTTCAACGATTCCATTCGGTCAGCCATGGTCTCACAGAGCTATGGCGGAGAGAAGAGCGGCAGCAGAGGCGGTGTAAACACAGACCGTCTTTGTTTAACATATCAAAAGATGCAATTGGCTATTGTATGTTTGCTATAACGGAGTTTGGATGGCAAAAACAGTGTTGTGCTGTATGATATTTGCAAACATCTCTCGGGTGTGATCAAAAAAGAGTTGTTTGGCTATTCGGAGTTCCATCATCACTTGTTGGTTTCAACAACCAATGTTCACGATCTTAGTGTACACTCTATGGTCTAAATCAATCAGCTGGCTACCTCCCTTGGAAATATTGTCGGCTTTTTGACGAAATATGTAGCTCCTTTGTTAACTATAGGCTTTAGACCATCCCGAGCCTTTCATACCTAATTATTAGCAACTCCTTGGCCTGAAAACCATAGGGTATAAGAATAAATGTACCAGGAATCTTCCTTTATGGCTCCCAACTTCCAAGATGGAATTAAATCTGGGTCATAAGACAATCCATCCATCCATCCATCTTTCCTTGAAAGCGGTCGTGCAATTCCTTCACTCCGCGTTTGAAGCGTCTCTCATAGTGTTCGCAGCCAGGAAATCAGCTTCCGTCTCCTCGAGGTAGAAGATCTGATTTTGGTCGCAGTCGTGACGAACTAGCTCACGAAGACTGTCTGGAATAGAGCCATTCTCTCGGAGGATGCCCTTCCAGAGCATCTTGTAGCGGCCGAAAAGATCAATGCTGCTGCATGTCTGGGGGGCATCCCCACTTGAGGATGAAGGTCCAGAGGGCGCTGATGAGCGTTCAAGTGCCATTTCATCCTCTCTCTCGTCAGCAAGGTTGGCAAATCGACGAATGTCTCGTCGGACTTGTCGGACAAATTTCTGCTCGGGGCTCGCCAGGCGTTTGCCTAATACCTTCATATTGCGAGCATGGTCGCGTAGAGTGTCCGAGTTTAATTGGCGATCGGGCTGCAGCTCGAGGTTCTCATCTGGACTCTGCTCTTTAATGCTGGGTGCCACAGAAGTTGAGGGGGCAGAATCAGATTCAACCTTTTCAATCGACTTTCGAGTTTGTTCATGGCTGTCTGGACCATGAATACGAGTAGCATCATCATCCTGTTTAGCAGCCTGACGCACAATCTTTTGTATTGCGGCTTCATAGATGTTTCTTGTGGGCGTCTTGGTCGTGACAACCATGATTTGGCGACCTAAGTGGGTGTTAGTCTCGCTAGATTTTAGAAAGAAGAAGAAGAACAGAGAAGAGACGAATGGAAAGTGCTGGAAAGCATGGCGGGTTCTCTTACCATCTATCTCTTCGGAACGAACAAGAGGCTCGTCCACTTGATCGTCGAGTTCAATGAGAAATACGCGGTCACTGGTTTGGCTGTAGACCTTGATGGCAACAGGTAGCCATCGCATACAGTTAAGATAGCCGAAGAACTTAATGAAATCTTGTTGGTTCCGAAAACTATTGTTGTGCTGTAATTTCATCTTTCGAAAGAGTAAAGCGGCAATGACGAGAGCGAGATCAGGAGCTGACATGCTGACATGTTTTTTTGTCGCTGCTTGTACGTGTTTACAGACACGCAGTCTGGAAATCATGATACGCCAGCTCCGATGCTGTTGAAAGGCTATCTTTTGGAGCATGGTCCCGAAAAGCATGTTCGATACCATGGCGTCCCAGCATGGACTAGCCAGGTCTCCCGGTATACCTGCTTCGCGAAAGATTTCGTCGACGATCCTCTCGCTGAGTGCAAGGGTCCTTCCAGGAGCGAGTCGGGTAACAGGGATAGTGCCACATGCGTCGACGCTGAGATTAATGTCACGAGGGCCTAACCCAGCGTTGATTTTTCGCACGAGGTCTTCCACATTTTCCGATTCTCGACTGAGTTCGCCCATCTTGCTCCAGGGTTTAAGTCGTATCACAACAGCTAACGGAGAATAAACTTTCGGAAAACACTATGGCGATAGCGCTGATTATCTTGCACAAGTGTGTACTCACAGAGTATGACGATGGATGCGTAGACGAGACAAGAAAAGACGCCGGCGATAGCATTTAAAGAGCAGAAAAGGCGTAGTCCTGGGCCCGAGCAGACGACAAGAAAAGATGAAAGAACTAGCCTGCACAGGAGCTGAAACTGAGATGAATGGGGGAGACTTTCTCGTCTCGTGTAGTGCCAGAGTCGCGAGAGATGTATGAGTGGGGTCCGCACCTGCGGTTGCCAGTTGCTTTCACTGACAGCTTCTTCTGTTAGTATCTTGGTAGGTTCCTGTACAAGGAAATAAAACATTACCATAACCTCGTAGCCTAGGAAACGGTGTGAGCCGAAATACCTATGAGCGGCTCTCATTACAGGCTAATAATGGAAATCATAAAGATCTGATATGTCATACATACATCAGGTCGGAGACATTGCCATGACACATATAAGTGCATCTAATGTTCTTTTTCCATGCACTACTCTATCTACAAGAAGATATTGTTCAAGAGACATGAAGTAATCTGATTCACTACAGACAGTAGATCACAGTAAATCAATAACTCATAAAACACTGCAATATATGACCCCTCTGACCTGTAAACCATCACACAAGCACCCGCTCACTGAGCAAAGGTTCCGAAGACTTAAAACCCCCATATCTCTAGTCTAACCCATTTGGAAAGCCTCCTCTATCTGCGCAAGACGATACATGTCGTCCGGACTGCACTGACACTCAGCATATCGGGCAAGATCGTCAGGAATCATTCCCGTCTGGCTCAAACTTCGATGCCATTCCCTCTCGATGTAAGGAAACATCTTGGGTCCCTCCTCCAACTTGACCTGAATCTCTTACAGAGAAGCCATGATCCCATTCCTCTAGTCAGAGACCGCCTCTTCCCGAAGAACAAGTCCAGCAATGGCCGCCTGGGCCTCCCTTTCCGCAGCGCCGACCTTTTCATCATGGAATTCCGCAAACAGAGAGAGTCCGTTCCGTACATTGTTGACAATAGTTCGACGTTCTGACTCTGGAAGTCCCTTCCGAAGGGGCTTGAGATCGGCAACGAAGAAGCGAAGGATGTCGGCTCCGATGCCGCGCCACGGCATGTCCTTTCGTCGGTTGGGAGTCTCGACAGTGTATTCCAATTCTTGGATATTTTCGTCCATGAGTTGGAGGATTTGCTTGAACGCGTAAGGATCATGGTGCCAAGACCAATGTAGAATGCGAGTTTTTAATTCAGGAGGCAGAACACGAATATCGGGCTCAGTCAGTTTGGTGACTTCGGGTTTGAGAGATTCTTGGTCAAAGTCCAAATTGCCGATTTCATGGACCAGATCTCCGACTTTTTCAAGAGCCTCTTCCCTGGTGATGATTTTCGTCTCGACGATAGGGGGCGGATCGAAGCTGTCAATGGACGAAACGGATTCGGAATCAGCCTCGTTGATTCGGGATGACCAAAACATATTGGAGTATGGCATTCCTGGCGGTGCTGTTGTTATTGAAATTAGCGACAGGCCCAACAGAGCATCTGGTCTGACACTGACATACAATGATGGCCTTTCCACAAAAGGTTGGACGGTCTCAGAACTGGTAAGACTGAAGCTTGATTGAGATATTGCTTTTCGTTATACGTTTGCTGGGGCACATGCAAACACAAGTTGAATGCTGAGGTTCTTCCATTCAGAGATGCCGTTTGATAGAGGCGCAGATGATTTTCTTGAAGAGTAAACAAAGAATACAAACAAGCCTGACGCAAAGGAACAGATACCAACGGTTGTGAACGAGCAGTCATGGGCTGTTGAAAACAGAGTAGCACAACATTCTGCCGGTCGACGTCAGTGCCTGCCAGTTGGCAATAAATCAACTTTCTTCCTTCTCTCATTCGCGTTGCCAATAAAACCTGCGCAGCTACGACATCATGGCCTTTCCCTCCGTTGGCGTTACAGACTTACACGTACATCTAAGGGCCTCAGAACGGGACATACGAACTGATTGCTACTGCCACTAAGAAGCTATCTGGTATAACAAACACAACTTTCCAATGGTAAAACGATCAGAGACGGTATACGCATGCCGGATTCCATCCAATCAGAAGCTTGGTTCCGTGGTCTAGTTGGTTATGGCATCTCGTTAACACCGAGAAGGTCCCCGGTTCAATCCCGGGCGGAACCACACTTTTTGCTTGATGAGACTGTTGATCTTTTTGAATTTGCATGTTGCTTGGTTGCTGCTTTCCATACAGCTATCGATTGTGTCGTGAGATGAGCGGACGAAGAAAGAGACAAGATGAAAGTTGAATCTCAGATAATAGTGTTTTGTGTTGATATGACTTGATTATTATTTATTGTCTATGTACTATCTAACGCTCATTATCCTTGGTATCCCTCCTCTTCATTAATCCATCTCATTAGGTTTGCGTTTAAATCATTAAATCATCATCTTAAGCAGTCTTGATGCTTCCATGGCTACCAGAGTGGTCGCCATAGATGTACTCTCGGACAGACCTTGTGGTGGGAGCATCACCACCAGCGTAATCGACAATGGAAATGCTCTTGTAGTAAGCCTTGAAAGGAGCTTGGCTGAAGTCAGTCATGCCACCGGCCCATTGAACAGCTGAGAAGATTTGTTAGCTTTAGTTTTCATGTCATCAGGTTGTGAAAAACTTACTGCCCTCAGCAGCATCGGGAGATCCAGCACACCATGTACCGAGCTTGATCTGCATGGGTGTTTGGGGGAAGGAAGATCCACCCTTGGCATCCTCGTATGTGAGTGTGCGGACGACAGTGTCGTCGATGATCCAGTTGATAAATGAAGGTGTCCACTCAATAGAGTAGACGTGGAACTGGCCGATGGGGTTGGCGACAGGGTGGAAAGCTCCTCGGTCGTAGGTGCTCACATCACCCTTGCTGAAATAGTTGGATTGGACTTGGGCGTTGTCACCTCCTAGCCATTCCCAATCAATCTGTACATTGTTAGTGGACATTCATTGTAATCAATGTGATGCAACATACCTCGTCAAGACAGTCAGATTGCAAAACAGCGCTGGTAACAATACCAACACCGGAAGAAGCTTGGACTTCGATATCGACACGGCCAAACATGATGTATTTGCCTGTAGCTACTGTGGGAGCTTGGTTGGGCCCAGCAATGGTAAAGACAGCACCGCTGGCGGTGTGAGTAATTGATGTACCGGCATCTTCCTCAAAGGCTGGACAAGGTCCCTTTGTAAAGTCACAGTGGACAGTATCTTTGCCGAAAGCAGGATCAGGAGGACATGCTGCAGGGTGTAAGTGGTTGTAGAAGAGTATTGGGATATTGTGAAACTTACTGGTTAGGAGAGGATTGCAGCTTGTGAAAGTCTGTGCTGAGACAAAAGGTGCTACAAAGGCAAGGGCAGTGATGGCCTTGGAGAACATGATTAATGTATGTGAGATGATTGAGGTGAGATGAGATGTTGTGTAACAGAGGACAACAGAGAGGGAAGGGTTTGGATATATATAATTATTAAATGTCTGATGGACAGAGAGACAAAAAGAAAAAAGAAGGGTTCCTCATGCACGCTTAATAGTGAGACTTGTACCTAGAGGATCAACAAGTGGAGGAGGCTGGTTCAAGTCTAGTTGGGGCTATCACCATTACCAGCCTTCCCCTTGTCACAGCCTCGGTCTCTAATCGATGGTCTGATTGTTAGAGGGAGAGTCTGGTCTCGTATTCTGGGTCGACTAAGCAACATCCCCTGTCATGGTTGTCCCGTCTGCAAGCCACTTTAACCAGAAGCAGTCTAGGGTGATCCATCAGCTAACCACCCCATATTCTCCGTCACGGGCACAGATCTTCGCTAGCTACCCACGGCCCAAGGGTTTTTTGGGCAAGTGAATCATTATTTTGTGGTGTTTACGTAGGTAAGTGAGTAGACGGGTTCGGCACGGCATAGATATCCAGATGTAAGTTTGGTCGTTAGTGTCTACTAAAATGTAGTGGTTGGAAGCTGTTGGCGTCTTAGCAGCCAACAAGACAAAATCCCGACCGACCATTAGACCAGGGTCTAGATCTGTAGTGGGGTTTGTATGCGTAAAGGGACCTCTTTTTCCTTTACTACTGTAGGCACTCTAGCTAGGTATCAACACTGCAGACAGATGACAGATACACAGCATAAGCAGCAAAAAAGCAAAAAAGCAAAAAAGCCATCAACGGAAAAGAGTTTCCTGGCTGACGTCAGGATTATCACGAGATAGATTACAGGGAGGATTATCGGTTATCATCCCCCTGTAAACCCTGTAAATCTGTAGGTTCGTGTAGTGAAGTGGTAAGTAAATCGGCTTGACCGGAATGGACATCACCTGCGCTAAAACGGTCAGATACGAATCCAACATACGAGAAAAAGCAAGAGGCTGTATCCGTTACCATACAGAGAGTATTTGTAGGGAAAACTCACAGACAGACATCCTAACGACTCGTTTTTTTCTTTCTTTTCCTCTCCGCTTTAGCCGATTGTCGTATGCACAGACGGACCCTGTCACTCCCATCCACTCTGCACCCTTCTTTTTTTCTTTTTCTGACAGATCTGGATAACGATACAGTGGAGCATTTGGACAATCAAAATCTCCCTCTCGATACAATCTGCACATCAATTGTTTCAGTGAATTGATCATCTTGATGATCTTTATCTCTCTCTATGAATTGATGTCATTCAATTGACAATCACTGCGATCAATCAACCCATCTGTCTCTTCATCATCACGTATCCCTTGCCAAGATGCTTGGTTCAGCTGATCCGTCATGAGGTCTCGTCTCGTCTGGTCCGTCTGTCTGTACCCCGCTCAACATGCATCGTATCTATTACCCACAGATCCAACGTCTACTGTTCATGTCCATGTCAATGTCTCACTGACCGCCATGCATCAACTCTTCCCCGCTTGATGGATGCTGATCTAAGCTGCTCAATCCCTTATTCAGAATACCTTCCTTTTCGAGATGTCACGACATGCTGTATATGTAGTCAGTCGATCAACTAATCATCCTATCCATGCATGCGACCTCGCATCGAGCTATCCGAGCAAATGCCCATTCTCTATTCTACACGATGAGACGTTGAACCGACAAAGACTCGAGAGGGGAAATGCACAATCACTTATCGATACTTCCCAAGCTAATCCTCAGCCTCACGATCTAACGGGAAAATTAACAAGGGTTTGTCTGTCTTGTTTCTTCCGCATACCCGGGCTCCTCACGCATCCCACCAAAGGTAACTGTAATCACACGTTACTCTAAGACAACGCATTCTCGAGCTCTACTACCGTTATTGTCTTCCATTTTTTTGTCCCAGCATTCCATCGCTTTCCCCGAGACTTGGCAAACGTCCGCAAGGCTCACTAAGTCTCTCGCTCAGCCCATCTGACTGCCATCTCCATTCACATCTAAAAATATTCCCCGCTACTGGGTAGACGGAAGCGTCCGAAACGGTTCAAAACTTGTACGCCACAATTGAACAGGCGGTGGTTGACAAGACAATGAATGGCTATCAGGTTCAAAAGTTTATTCTGGCCGCTTGCATATCAACTGGTTCTTTTTCCATTTAAATCCGGGAGTCAGGCTGAATTAAACTCGCATTAATGACAGGAACAGAAGATTGGTCAAGCCATCAAAGGTCAATCTTGATCCGATAGCGCCTTGGCATCATGTTCAGGCGTGGTTGGTTGTTAAAAATTGGAGATGCTTTATTGGCTTTGCTACCAGCCAGCCACGCATTTTGAAGCGCAATTAATGATAGGAATTCTCCTACACTCCAGACTTTGATTGAGGCTCATTCAGCTATCTGCCAACAAAAACGCAAAACAGCAACGGCCCAAGCCAGTTGACTTACTGCAGAGATAACATCAAGCAAATGACGAGCCCCTGCGAGATCGGCAAAAAGATACTCCGGTACAGGGAATCGAACCCTGGGCTCCGCGGTACTGATCTCTCAGGTTGTGAGAGCGCGAAATGTTAGCCACTACACCATACCGGATGTTATTGGCTGATAGAAGCTGATTCTCTTTGGGCTCATGATGGCTACGCCAAACACAGCCGCCATGCTGTTCAGAATAACTGTATGAGATAAGACGATACATGCTATCAAGGAGTAATGGGCCAGTGGAAGACTGTTATGCAACAAGAAGCTGTGCAAGGCTCATGGAAATACAAAGAGACCGCTGTCTTGGCCACAATGTCATGTAAAAGTAATATTAATCTCAACTTCTCTACCATATCTCCCACTTTTGATTCCCAATAGCACAAAGCCTATTAAACAATTCGTCCCTCCTGACCATAGCTGTAACAAGAAATGCTTCTCCCTTATTGTTCACAATCTCGACTCCATCAACAATATCATCCTCCAAAGCCCACCCAGCAAGAAGCTTTGCCTTTGCTCCATAACCAGAGTATTTGTTCAACGTAATAATATCTGCAACAGGTATGATCCATTCCGGCTGCACCTCATGGTAATCGGAACTGTCCAAATCACCCACAGATGACTTCTTGGAAAAGCATATCGCTGGACCTACAGTGTCGGTGGTGAGATACACGAATCCTCTCTCCCCGCGCCATCGACATGTAAACTCGACTGGCCCTGCAATCGGGGGTTCTTCTCTTGGTGAAGCAGCTCCTAGACGATTCTTGGCAGACTCGGATCCCGTTTTGGCACGTACTTTGTCAATGCCTATGAGTGTCTTTGCAGCTGCTTGAGCAACTGGTTTGATAACGCTGAGAAGTTTGCTGCGTTTCTTGCCGCCGCTTCCAGACTCGCAAGATTCGTGGTCATCGCCGCCTGTGCCTTTCATGGTCCCAGCGTCTTGCGCTACTGCTTCATGGAGTTCTTGTCGAGTCGCACCTAGCGGGCTGTCGGTCCCTATTGTACCTAGAGTATCATCGTCTATCGGGTGCGTTTTATCTGGTGGCGGACCTTTGGAGACAGGGGGTGGTAAGAGTGGTGATTTGTTGCGTTCGCCTTGTCGAAGTAAGGCTATTGTTACTTGAGAATCTGTCGGTATTCCTTTGAATACAACCCTAAGAGAGTAAGCAATATTCAGTTGCATGATATAAGATAATCTTACTTGTGCATCACGGATCTAATTCCTTTGTACGTCGTTTCTAGAGAGAGACTGCCAAAGAACGCAATACCAAGACACAATGTAGTGATTCTGTAGAAAATGTACGGTGACATGAATATCGATATTATCAGAATTGGGAGAATGGTCCGGATGATTCGTCGTCGAGCAACATCTCTTGGGAAAGGAGCAACAGGGTCGATCAGACTATGTGCCACTTGTCAGCTATCGGAAGTGGTGATAAGGGTAAAAACGACTCACTTAGCACTGCGTTCCCAAATATCACAAATTCGACAAACCCAGTGCATCATCGGTCTCATCTGACTCCACATGAGTTCCTGCATAGGTGACCTGGTCTTATCCCACGAAGGATTGTCAACTCCTCCAGCTTTGTCCTTGGCTGTGGTTATCCTAGTAGCCATTGATCTGGGATCTTTCAGATTTTCAGTTTTCCCACCTCCTCTTTGAGACTCATCATGCTGCGGATCTTTATCAACAAAGACATTCACAGACAGAGCTACAATGCCTGTTGCAAAGTTGCTTGCTTCTCGTTCCAGTGTTTCTCCTCTCAGGTTTTCTGGTGCTCCTGTTGCTGTGTCGGTGGTTCCTAGCATTCCTGAGGGCGGTTTGATTAAATCGCCGGTTTGGTAGTGTACAAGAGATGGTGGACAGGGTGGGAACAGAGTATCGCGGAATTTTGGTGAAAGAAGCGATGCGAGTAGTGTTGCTAGTAGTACCGGCATGAGAAAGTTGAAATACCATGCACTAAAGTAGGTCTTGATCGTTAGCAAGGCCCATACCATAAATTGAGTCGCTCACAATGCAAAAGGCTGCTGTTCTTCGTGGTTCACGCCAGGATTGAATTCGTGAAATATGTTGTCTGGATATGATAATTCCAAGTAGCTGCTGTCGTTAGCTGTTGGGTCATGCCAAAGCTGGGACAACTTACAGCTCCCATGTAGAGTCTTTCAAGTTGAGCTCGAAGCTTGTTTGGTGAGAATTGCTCTTCTTCTGCAACTTCGAGATCCATTTCATCTTCGGGATGGCTTGGAGTATGTTTGACATGAAACACTCGCTACAAGTTCGGGTTGGTTGATTGTCCCAAGTATAACAATGCTTTGGCTTACTTTGTTGAACCGCCGTATGAGAAGCCAAGCATCCTCATTCGTCACTCCATCGATGGCGTATTCTTTTGGATTAATTTGATCGGTGTGCCAACCGGCATCTGTAACTTCCAACGATTCAACGGCTGTGGTCTTTATATCGTGTTTTCCTTTGTTTGGTGAAATCGGGTCGTTGTGTACACGAGTATAAAGCGTTGATTCACCATTCTTGTTTTGGCCCAGGTTGATAGCTATTTGTCTTGGTTCGTCAATGATTTTGTCCATGATATCAAATGTAGAATTATTGAATGTGGGATACATGCGACGGAACAGGAATTCCGTTGGGGACTTGGCCTTGTATAGCCAAGACTAGTGGATGATGTCAGTTGAAGTTGTTCCTTGTACCACATCTCGTCGTCATATTGATTCAACCTTGTGACTTGAACGCCATGGGGAGCTTTCTCTCCGCTAACGACAAACTTGTTCCACAGAGGGAATCTAGTCAAAGGATGAAATTTTTAATCATATTTATTTACGGATAAAATAAACGCGTCAAAATGACGATTGCTTCAATTACTTTATTGATTCTATCAACAAGCAATTCTGGTATCTTGATTTAACGATATCAATTATGATTCTTCTCCATCCGAATCAACTCTTTCTTTCCAAGCTCAGTCATTTCCGCATTCAACAAAGTTTCCTTGCTGAGGCCGTTGACAGCTTGATTCAATAACGCAGCCGTCATCTCAGCCCTTCCGATACTAGGGACACTAACAATGGCATGCGAGAAGAAGCGAAAGGCCTGCTTCACAAACCCCATGTCTGGATCTGTTACCATTCCAGACTTGGCAACGAGAACTTGCATTCTTCCATCAGACAAGTGTGCGCGCTCGAGGATTTGCTTTTCTACTTGACCCTATAACAATATTAGTTGCAGCCATGCCATGAGTTGAGCAACATACCCTTAGTAGACAGTAGTCTCCAAGAATCCATGGTTTCTTTGCAGGATCGCGCTCCGCATTGGAACCGCTCACGTAGATAAACCTCAAAGGCTCCGGCTTCCCTTCACGTGGGAGTTTGGCAAAGGTATCGGCTGCGTAAAGAGCATATTCGTAGCAGATCATTCGAACCTGATCCCAGGTATACTGCTTCAACTTGGCCGGCGTCACTCCAATAAGCCTACTTTCCATCAGCCATTATGTATCATAGATTAACGTCAATAAGGCATACCATATGCAAGCGTCTGCGCCAGAAATCTCATCCTTGACATATTGAGGGTAACTCTTGAAGTCGGAACAACTGACAGACGTAAACTTCTCTTCAAATTCTGGTCTGCGTAGATCTTCTGCGAGGTCGTGGTCGCGCCGTGAGAGAGTGACGACTTTGGTGATTAGGGGATGGTAGAGAGCTTGTCGAACGACTTCTTGACCGACGAAACCTGTTGAACCTGCAATGACGACTTTCATGATTACTGTGATTTCTTGGCGGTCACAAATAGGAGCTGTTTAGTAGCTTTATGAGCCAAGATCAATTAAATGGACGCAGGTACGGCGAGGTGACCCCTAGGAGGTAGAGCTTATCTATACTCCTCATCTCCACTGACGTTGGTGCAAGCAACAATAGAGCGCCTCAATTAACTAAAGCATTCTAGGATCAGACGGAATTAAAAGAAGATCATTGAAGTTTATTGAACACAGCTGATTGCTTATTGAGTGGCCGAAACCGGGCGAACGGTCTGGAATGCGAGACCGGATTGGGCTGGGAGCGAGAGATCCATAACTAGAAACATTCCAGTTGATTTGTTTGCGAGGCTAGATCGACAGGGTCCAGACAGTTGGGTCTCTGCTTCTTTTATATGATGTAAGCATTCCTATACCAGCTTGAGCTCCATGTGACAACGCCGAGTATTGATACAGATAGACAGCTGCATACCATTTCC
Source organism: Fusarium armeniacum (assembly GCA_013618295.1). Taxonomy (NCBI): domain Eukaryota; kingdom Fungi; phylum Ascomycota; class Sordariomycetes; order Hypocreales; family Nectriaceae; genus Fusarium; species Fusarium armeniacum. Next base: position 46,392 of record JABFER010000188.1, on the reverse strand, counting down.
GATAGCTCAGCCGCCTCCAAGTTGCTTCCAAAGAAAGAGGGGTAATCAATGAGTAATCTTATCATTTCCTTGTCAGTCTTGCTGCGATTGGCTTCAAATACTTAAAATCCGAGCGACATCTTGATAGCTCTCCCGACTGCTGTCGGACCAGTACTCTGTGGCTAACATACTAAGGGGAATATAGAGTATAGAAGTAGAATAAAGTCATTAGTTTTAAATCTAGAAGCGCGCTACATATACCTTTGCTTAATCAGAAGGAGCCGTCGAGGAGGGTTATCGGAGAGGTATTAGAGAGGTTGTACAACCTAATATAATGACGTGAAGCGACGTAGAAGTATGCTTGTCATTTATCTTTCCAACGTCTCGGGCTTTACTTTTGCATGAACGGGCGTTGACTTGATAAGACCAAAACATCAGGCCAATGCCTCACTTGAGACAAACCATTCTTGAAGAACATGAACACGACCGGACAACTTGCCGACAGAACTCAGGTCATCTCATCCAAGGAAACTTGTCACTAAAAATGACATTTTTGTGTCAGATGGTTCTCATCATTGTCCATTATTTGAAAGTTGAAATTAACAGAACGCGCCCGACTGTTCATGAGCCAGCATACATAGAACAGAATCAGGCAATTTGCCGCCAAAACTCAGATCGTCCATCGAAACCTGTTATCGAAAACGACAATATTTGTCTCAGATGGGTTTCATCATTGTTCATTGTATAAAGTTTGAGATCAAAAGGACAACACCCACACAGTCAATATGGTAAGGAGAAAGAAGGATGTTACAAATGGGGAAAAGGTATTGTTTTATACTTGTCGCTTGAAATACTTGCTTTGTAACAAACTTTTCCAAATAGACTTTGTAGATATCCTTGTTGACTTTGTTGATTGTAAGATACTTTCAGAAATATCAGTCTCTCCTAGGTGAGTGTTTGGATATCAGCGGGTGGCCACGCCTTGGTTATCCCTCTTCACCTCGACAAAATGGGACGTTTTTACAGACCAGAGGTTCGGAGACAGCCTCTATTTTTTGCGGATTTAACCATCAAATTAAAAACTCATTTTTCTGTCTTGGCGATGCTTCATTCAGCCATGTTGTGCAAGTCTGCATGTACTGCTGTACTGCCAGGATGCCCCTATTCAGGCCTCACTCACTACTTTCCCTGAAACAGGTCTTGTGCATTTTTACCTAGCGGCATGGGAATGCCGAAACTCCTCTGTTCAAAAATCTTGTTTGAGATCCATCAGAAGATTAAGTTTAATCTATTTTGCTTGGTCAACCATGATGAAGGTTATCTTCGGCGATTTGTCTTTGTGTTTGTTCCATGGGGCTCTACCTGAGTCTAACTTTTCGCATTTTCTGGGGTCATATAAATTTGCACCGGAATAACTTACATGGGTACTTTGTCTCTGCGGCAGATTTACAGCAAAAACAAGTACTAAGTGTCGCCAGTGAAGTCAAAGAGCTGGACTCTCGCGACAAGTCACATTATTCAACGACAAAGAAGAGCCCAGTAGGTAGTTTTGGTGATCTGGGACCCAAGAGAGATCCCTGTTCATAACTTCCAGACCAAAATGACGCTATCAATAGTGGTGCGAGAGAATACAAGAGTGACGGCAATGGATTTTATCCAACTGTCATTGCTTGATCCCAGGCACATATCACATGTGGAAGATAGTACGGTAACCTGAGAAAAGAAAGTCTTGTTGCTTCATATTACAGTGTATATCCTAAAACCTCTCCATCATAACCAACATAAATATCCTTTACCGGGCATTCGAAACCATCACAGTAGTCTCATTCTTGACCATGATTCCACCAAACGGCGTTCCAGTCTCAAACTCATCCGACGGGTTTCTTCCATGAGCAGGTCCAGTAACCGTAGCCACGTTTCCTCGGTATCTATCCATAGCATGACTCTCGAAGTCAGATGACTGGCGCTCCCGGTCGGAATCGGCGAGTTGGTGTGTTGAGCTTGACTCGTCGTTGTCCTTGTTGTTGGGCATCGTTGAAAGGCGAATCGTGTTCTTGGTTTGACTGCGACCGTGGCTTCGACCGTATGAGTGGCTATAACTGCCTGAGCCAGAGTTGATGGTAGACCTGGGGTTGGTGCATGTGAATATGTAGATACAGGCTGGTCGAACGGTAGGAAGACAGGCTGCAATGGTTAGCAAGACAATAATAAGGAAGAACCTTGGAAACATACTCGATACGGTGACGAGGTTTACTTCGACTGAAGCCCAGACAACAATGGTAGTCAAGTTCCAGGTGAGGTTCTCGGATTTGGCATCGAATTGAGTTGAAGCGACAATGATAACCATGGCGGATATACAGATACTGTTATTGTTAGCTTGTTCAAATCACAGGAGAGGCAGTACTTACACAATACCAAAGACAAACATGAGTGAGATACCAATCTTTTGCGCAGTAGGTAACTGTAGTTTTCGAACTTGTAAAATGGGAAGCGCAATAATGCAAACATCAAGAATAACGTGAACAAGAATAGTACCAAAGAAGAACTTTTTGTCTTCAATAGCGCAGTATCCTTGATCGCCTCCAGCAGTTGGGTTCCAGAATCGATCGATAGGCACGCAATGCCAGATTCCCATAAAGGTCTACCCCTTATTAGTCTTTGTATAGTATTGAGTCTTGGTATACTCACTCGAATGATGATCCAGATTAAAGCAGAACATGCCAGGATCTGAATTGGTAGCTTGATATTGGTGACTCGGAACATGCGCCAGTAGAAACTAAGGATGGAAGCTTTGGCGCAGAACAAGGCGGTCGCGTAAAACAGTTCGGCAACGTAGAGAAGGAGAGCGTTTTTCATCAAGATTTCGGCTTTCGTCTTGCCATTATCGACGTCGTTGATGTGAAGACCGAGGCCCTCTTGAATCCCTATCAAAGAATGTCAGACTGGACCCTGCGTGATTAGAGGTAGGTAAGTAGGACATACAAATAGGGATGATGACTACCCAAGCGATAGCCACAGCCTGTAAAAGTCAGTAAAGGGACGACACGGAAGAAGAGGGAAGAACATACATAGCAACATAATGCAAACCAATCATCCCACCAGAATTCAATCCTCGTCAGCCGTCGACTCAACAGTCGTAGTCCGATAAATATAGTCGCAGCGCCGAAAGTAACAAATTCCGAAGCCCACAAATCGAGTTGTCTCGACTCTCTTGGAGTCGTTTCCATATTGAGAGTACTTGACAGACGGGAATCAAGGTTTGACAGAAAGGATATCAAGCCACAAAATTAAACAAAAAAGAAAATAAATGAAAAGAGGCGCGCGTCAAATAGATTAGCGAAAACTGCCGTTTCCTTGGGCATCCCATGAGTGATATACAACTCTCCTTTGGGAAAGGAGATCGGCATCAAACCCAAGGCTGGTCAGTGTCGTAAGCTGAGGAACAGGCGAATGCCCCCACAACGGGTGATAACAGTAGGGATCACAAAGTTAAAAAAAAATGTACCTGCTCAAATGATGGACGAACGGATAGGTTGGGCTATCATGCCGGTAGTAGACAGATCTAACGCTGGCTGTCGGGCTACCGCTGTATGTACCGTCTTAGGTTACCAGGATGTCACCGAACTCCTTAGAATGCGAGTCATCTCGTTGCAGTGTTCTCACTCAATATTGTAATTACGTACATATGGGACAGAGTAAATTCGACAGCCCTACCTTGGCCTCTTGATTCGTTTGAGTTGGTTGTGCACCCATGGATCTTGTGTCATACTAGTACATTTCTTCAGTGCCGATCCTTTTGTGGACTAACGAGTAGTACAAGTTCCCCGACTGGTTCGTTGGTTGATCAAAGTACCCCTTGCGCTAGCTGGGGGTTTGACGAGCAACACTGTGACTTTTCTTCAAGGGTATCCAGGACATGAAGCTTGCAGGAACTACGGATGGGAAAAGATCCGGCACCAGGAGATGAATGCAGTGGTCGTCTTGGTTCGTGAGCCGAGCTATATCATGTTGGATAGACGTAAATTCGATTGCCGTTCTAGTAACGCCCGTTGTCTGTGCAAATATAACGGCCAACTGAGCTATGTCGGTAGTTCAGTGCCTAGGCCAAACCAAGCTTTTGCACTTCCCCTGTCAGAACAAAGCCGGTTATACCGAGACAGGGATACGATGATTTAATCTGCGCGTTGGTCGGCACCTAAAAAAGAATTGATGAAACCCGCTTCCAGCCGCTACGAGTCATTTTTTCCAAAGATACCTTGCAGATCTCTGCAAACCAACCAGATTTTTGCTTTTACCAGTCGATCACTGTTCTAGACTGCCAGTTGTAGTTTAGCATGTAGCCTATAAACTGGGATCCAAGGGAGTTTACGGTTGTCGTCTGTCGTATATGTAGTCTAGGAGAATAGAGTTTAAGAGAAACTGGAGACAAGAGATTAGTCGGTGGAACCTGATGGAGATTATACTTTGGCGGGGAGGCGGCACATGACAGGGTCCGACAGTAACGAAGAAGGATCACAAGGAATATTACTCCATTCTATCCACTATCGTGTTTGGGATTGATGATGTACGCGAGACGTCGGAGAAGACGAGACGCTTGGATTACTGATGATTCAATGCTATACTTGACTAGATTGTTTAGTTGTTAGGGCTTGAATATGTACTTTATGTCGTTGTTCTCACTTTTCTTTTCTTGAAACATCGAGATATCGTGTTGCTCTCGGTCCGACGTCAGGTGAGGTCGTAATATAAAAAGAGTCTCCTCTCACATCACAATAAAGGACTATGAAGTGTCGGGGAATATTCTAGTCAGTTATGAACATTCTAGTTCAAACTTGGTTAACTCTCGTTGAAGAAAAACATCCGAAACCCGTTGTAGATCTTACCAGGATAATTCTCCTCCAACATTATGCCCATCCATATATGTACACACATACAATATATGTAGCATTTTCCCATATAATAACCTCATCCCCTGCGTCAGTGTCTCCTTTTGTTTCGTGACTCAATGCGTAGTTGGGTAGCAAAGTGCAACTGCCGTGCCTTGTCTCTGACTCGAGCAAGGATAGACCGATGTAACTACAACGCTGACAAGGTCCATGAATCGGGACGTCGGGAAGCCTGCCCTATCTCATGACAGACCAATCGGCTGTATTGCTTTTTTCGCTACCAAATCTCTCTTCTCTGTCCGAAAATCCACAACTTTTGTAAATCTCTTAGTATTGTTGGTTATAGGATTTGCAGGATGCGAAGCGAGGTTCATAGCGTAACCAGGTTTACGAGAAGCAATACACATTGTCTATATCAATGCTGTCTCAGACAAAGCAAACAACCTCGGAGATTACAATCGACATGATATTTTTCAAAAGAAAGACATTATTATGTACGCTTTTCTATCAAGACTTCCTCTCGTCCGGAGGAACAACTCTAGAGTGTTTAGTTAAGGGGGAAATAGCCAAACAAGTCATGTCACACTCTTGTTGAGAAATCATCAGTAGAGTTTGCGGTGAAACTTCGCTACGAGGAAGCAAATGTAACACGATCGACACAGAAGAATAGGTTGCACTCGTTTGAGGAGATTCATTGCTAGCGAAGCAAGATTTGCAAGGTCCATTCACAATGGACAGCTCTAGTAGCAAAGAATGTTAGGGATTGTCGTGTGTTTCTGCAGAATGAGGTATCGTTTCCTAAGCAAACGATTCCGTATTTTATTAGTGACTGCGTATTCTCAGCTAGCAGAAACTAAATGTTTGCTACTGTACTCTCACATGTTGATCAACCTTGGTAGATTTCATTTAAGCAAGGACACCATGTAATACGAAAATTATATCATCACTTTATGATAGGTCACCTTGTTGATTGCTTTAAATGAAGTGGTGACTGTTTTCTCATCACTGTTCAGGATATGGCACTATAAAACGCAGACACGAAGAGCATAAGATATGAACTAGAATAGGTAGTATGCTATTTTATGACAATCTATGAGCAAATACTAGTGATTGCGTGAGGCAATCTTATCCTCTTCTTTATTTGTTTGGTATGGCACTTGCTGGCAAGCGACACCACTCCTAGGCATGAGTATCAGTGGACACTAAGAGTCTAAAGGACGAGATTTTAGGCCAGTTTACCATAACTTACAAACGATTATTGACTTAGTTGCTCTATACAATCTAATTACTCTTCTTGTTTGCACTCGTATTGACAAACAACTGTTGTGACAGTGCGATGCAGGTGCCTTCTGCCTGCGTGGACTGGTATTCAAGTAGCAGCCTCCTTTCCTTTGATGATAATTTCTTTCTTCCTTCGTTCACAATTCTACTCTCAGCGTTGATTTGAGCATCCGAGTCTTATCATGGCAGACGAAAACCTGTACGTCATCCGCGACGTCCCCCCAAAAGGCAAAGGCCTCGTCACCGTCGCCAAGATCCCCAAAGGAACTTGCATCCTCACTGAGTCCCCTCTCATCGAAATCCCCCGTGAGAGCCCTTCCCACGACCTCTTGTACCAAATTATCATCGGTCAGCTCTCCAAACTCTCTGACGCCCAGAGAAAGTCATTCTACTCTCTCCTCAACTCGCACCCAGACCATGGGGAAGAAGTAGGCATCGCTGAAACCAACGGTCTTTGCCCCGGCCCAGATGCCAAAAATGGTGCCATATTTCCGCAAACTTCGCGAATCAATCACTCTTGCAAGCCAAATGCGCAGATTCAGTGGGATGAGCATCTGAAGAAGCTCACAGTCCGTACTATCGAAAACATGGAACAGGGACAAGAAATCACCGTCACGTACTTGGGTGACCCTTTGCTGCCCTACGAACAGCGACAAGAGAAGCTCAAGACCGCTTTTGGCTTTGAGTGTCGCTGTCGTCTTTGCTCCTTGTCACCTGCTGGGCGCGATCTCGCCAATCTGCGCAACACTACGAGCTTCCCACTCTTCTCAGGCTCTGCTGGACTGCCCACCGAAACCGAACTCAAACTTCTTTTTGAAAAGTCTTTTCCGGATTCCATAACCGAAACTTGGCAAGAACATGGACAACAAACCAAACATTGGGCATTTCTTGGTGAAATCACTCACATCGAGGCTCTCTGGCGCGTCAGACTTCTCGTCAAGGACAAAAGTGGCCTTGAAATTCCTGTTGCTTTCTACACGGAAACCAGAGGTACAGAGATCGGTGCTTCCATGCTCCGTGTGGGACGTACAGTCGTGATACTTTATGCTGCACAGCACCCCTTCATGGATAGGACCGTTGGAATTCGTCATGAGGATCCTAAACGACTACGAGTGAGTCGCATCTCAGATGAGCCATAACATGCTGACTTGTTTAAACAGATCCTGCCCACATCACTCGAAAACCTGTTGCTTTTGAACGACAAAGTACAGTCATACTCGGTCCTCCATAATCAGACCAGAACGTGTCATGGATGCAAGAAGGAATCAGACTCTCTGATGAAGTGCGCCAAGTGCGGATTCTTCTGGTACTGCAACCAGGTAAGAAGCCCAAGCTTTACTTTACGTGCACCAGACGTATCTAATATCTATAGGACTGTCAAACTCGGGGCTGGAATGAGAACGGCCACAAGACGGACTGCAGACTTCTCCAGAACGAAACCGTAAAGGGGCTCTTCCTCGTCAAGTGGGATAAATTCAAGACGTACATGTCTTTTCCGCTGAGCGTTTGATCAGAGACACCGAATACTTGCATGGCCTGGGGAAGACACCCTCCATGGCGGCTCACAGGACACAGTATGGAGTCGTTGACATCAAGGATGTCTGAAGAATCGATGGGTAGTTGGAACGGAGAGTAGCCGCATGTATGCAGGTGATAGCTAGACCAACGAGAGCTATTGAAATTAGCACCTTTGCCAATCAAGTGATTCCCGAAACTAACTCGAGCATGGTGTCTATCTATGCCATATCGGCGCCCCAGGAACCCAATCTTTTGCCCTCTGACATACCAACAAATCCGCTGCACCCTCAATACCCTCTCCTTTACTTCCAATTGTCGCATAAATCGTAAACCCGCACCTTTCAAGCGTTTCTATCAGTCTCAGAAGAAGCAGTCTCGTCGTAACGGTGTCCGTCCCCGATGGTTCCCATGGCTGAGCACCTATGTGAATCTTGAACTTGTCTTGTGTGATCTCACGTCCTCGCACGTCACGGCCAAATGTTTGCAGGATAGCGTCTGTCAGATCTTTTGGTGGTGAATCCACGATCTTTAATTTGTCACTGTTGTCGAACGAGACACAAATCCAGTCACATGGTGTTGGAGTGGGATCTTGTTTTCGAAAGATGAGTGAGTCTAATCAAGTCAGTTGACTTGATCTTTCAAGGGCAGTATCTTCGCCTACCTTTGCTTTCAGGTTTCCTCGTGACATCTAATGAACACTGCACAACCCATCCGAGATCAAACAGGCTCTCTAGTATCCAGAGGATGAGTCTCCTCGCATCGTCGTTTCCGTTGGAATCATACGACCATGGTTTTCCACGCAGCCGAATCTCTGTAGATTCGCCGTACGGCTGCATCTGTACTACACCTGACTTCCAGCGGGTCTTGACAACTTGTTTCACCGCTTGAACCTCGACTTGAGTGAAGTTTATAAGACGGATGCGGTCGTTCATGTTGAAAGTCATACATGCGAATTTTGTCTTGAATATCGGCGGGTCGGCGGATATGGACTCTTCGAATGATGGTGGCTGATCAGACATTGAGGATGGAGATAGTTCTTTTTCTTTGGAGGTAGACATTTTGGACTCAGGCAATGGATATGTTTGGTAGAAAATGAGTTAATTTTGGCTGATGATACGTATTTATCTTTATTGTGACTGATGTCTCTGTACGCCTGATCGACATTCATGCCTGTCAATGGGGCTGTGCAGAGCTAAGCTGCCAAGTTACATCAACACCAACACTAGGATCACCATGCAAAGAATAAACTCAAAGCGAGCATCAATTGGTAGAGTAGTAATCTCTTTGTCATCAATTCTTCTTACAAGTCTAGTATAGACCCCAGGAACACAATCTCCTCTCCAAAACTCCACGCATGCGTTTAAAAACCTCATCTACCACCATTTTACTGTTTGTCATACAACCAATCCTTTTGCGTTTTAATCCTGTACACTCCCAATCTACTACCCCCGTTGTGTTTGTCATGACCGCGCGCCGTTTTTGTTTCGCCTCGATAATATGATGTTACTAGTATACAAAAGTTTCGTGTTGCGCCATGGGTGAGTGGCTATTATGTGCTTATCGTTTGCGTGTGTCTTTGCCCTTCTTCTTTCCCTTCTTCTTGTCCTTGGGGAGCTCGAGCTTAGTATCCTTGAGTTGCTCTGCCATAATGCCAAGCATATAGTCGTCAATGGTATGCATCTTGTCCCCCCATGCGTTATACTCCAAAACTTCCTCCACTTGAGGAGTGTCAATATCGTCAAGCCCGCCATCCAAAACTGACTTGCCAGCCGGTGTTCCTTGTCGCGCTGTCGAGGTACCGGAAGCATTGTTACTGGGCTTCTCGGTGAAATCAGCATCGTCAGCTTGTATCTCTTTCTCTGCGACACGTGCAGCTGCCACATCCTCTCGGTCTTCTGCTTGTTCAAGCGCCCGACCGACTCTTCGCTGGTCGTTGTTGGTATCAGGCCCGCCGAGCACTCTATCCAAAGCAGCGTCTGCAGCATCCAAACCTTCACTCTTTGAGTCCAATTTCTCGCTGAGGACATCTCTGACGGAAAGCTTGTTGAAGTAATCCGTGGTAAACTCTCCCTCTTGAATGACCACATCATCCAGCATTTGCTTTTGCGATGCTTTCCGAAGAATGTTGGCTTCAATTGTGTGTTCACTGACCAATCGGTAAATATGCACATCGCGTGTTTGTCCAATACGATGGCATCGATCCTGACATTGCTTGTCCATCGCAGGGTTCCAGTCTTGATCGTAAAAGATGACCGTGTCGGCACCAGTAAGATTGATACCAAGACCACCCGATCGTGTCGACAGAATAAAACACAAGATTCGGGGGTCGTTATTGAATCGATCGGTAAGAATCTGACGTTGCTCTACCTTGGTAGCACCATCCAAACGGAGGTATTTGTGACCATGTATGTTCAAAAACTGCTCCAAAATGTCCAGAACCTTGGTCATTTGTGTGAAAATGAGAGCACGATGACCACCAGCTTGAAGCTTTCGCAGCAACTTATCCAAGATCTGAAGCTTTCCGCAGTCGTATTGTAATAATCGTTTGTCGGGGAATTGAATGCTGAGTCGCATGCGGCCCTCGTGCCAAGGGTCTGGAGGTGATTCTTTAGGTAGGAATGGGGCCCAACGAACAGGTGCCGATAGTTTGAGGTCTGCATCTGTGAAAGCTTCAATGCCCTTGCGACCGAGTACAAATTGCTCCATATCTCTGGTCACAACTGCTGGGGTGACACAAGAGAACTTCTCGATGGTGGTCTTGAAGCTGTCGGCGCGTTGGTTCACCGTAGGTATCATGGCCTGGACGAGCGTTGATTCCTCCTCAAACCAAGCCATGACTTGGCGAGGGACCTTGGGTCGTGGCTTATAAGGTCTCTTGTCAGTACCTATGGTCAATAACTCAATCAAGTTCTTGCCATAAATTGGCTTCTTCTGACGGCGTAATGCATTGAGGTAGACGCAGTGTTGTAGCTCTTCATATCGTCCCCATCTGGCACCACTTTCTAAGTATGCAATATTTGATGCGACCGTAGAAGGATCCAGATTGGCGTGCGCGCTCTGGGCCCGAATCTTCTGAGCCTCTCTCAAATCCATCAATATCCGGTGCGAGCTCAATTGAGAGATGCGCTCAGCTTGCGTAGTGGAGAGGCTTTCGCATTGCGTGGGCATCAGATTAAGGAAACCCAAGCTAACATCCTTCATTGGACTGGGGTCGTGAAGTAGCCTCTGTACCCTCTGCTCTGTCACTTCAAAGTCTGAGACGACAGACTTTTGCATACGGAAGGAAGTCATGATCGGTCGGTCAATGAAAAGATCAGGGTGGTTGCAGACCTTTCGGAGTTGCATCAGGCAATTGATGATGGACAGGTAATTTCCAGAGTTGAGTGTCTCCTTGGTGTCCGTTCGAGAAAGGAATCCATCGTAGAGCTCACGTTGTCGTTTCGACAGACGACAAAACTCGACATGCTCATATTTGGCGGGCATTTGTTTCTCGACATCTGCCTTGAGACGTCGTAGCAGATAAGGTCGCAAGACCTTGTGAAGTTTTGAGATGATCGCTCTCGCCTCGTCATCCATCTGTTCTCTTCCACTCTCCAAAATTTGCGATTCTGGTTTGGCGAACCAATCGTGGAACTCTTGCAAATCGGCAAACCCTCCAACGCCATTCTCAGCCGGCATAAGAAAGAAGAGGAGTGACCAAAGTTCTGTGAGATTATTCTGAAGTGGTGTGCCAGTGAGTAGGAGTCTGGCTTGTGTGTTGAAGCCCAAAAGAGTCTGCCATCTTTGAGATTTAAAATTCTTGATGTTGTGAGCTTCATCCAGAATCATGTAATGCCAGCGTCGTCGCTTGAATACTTGTTGATCCTGAAGGACAAGCTGATATGAAGTAATGCAGACATTCCATACATCGTCATTGTTCCAGCCTTGTCGCTTACGCTTTCGTTCCTCTTGAGAACCGTAGTATGCCAAGATCTTGAAGCCAGGACACCATTTCTTGAACTCCATTTCCCAATTCAGCATAACACTGGTAGGGACAACCACGAGATGTGGTCCCCAAACTTCATGAGTGCATGCCAGATGAGCAAGAAGGGCAATGGTTTGGATTGTCTTGCCCAGACCCATTTCATCAGCAAGGATACCGTTGGTGCTATTGGCGTAGAGACCTGCCAACCAGTCAAGACCGTCGCGTTGGTACTCTCGCAAGGTTCCTCTGAGAAGAAAAGGAACTTCGATCTTGTGGTTCGACGGTTGGGGTGAAGGAGATCGACTTGTGTCGTGCTTATCGACAGCCATCTCCCCAGAAGATGCAGTGTCAAGCTCAGAAAGCTTGGTTTCTGATGTGGCGGGCGGCGATGTGCTGTGTACACGACTAGGTGGGTTGGTGGCTGGTTCAGTCGCTGGGCTATGGGGCTTTTCTGAAGTGAGTGCCAGAGACGGTTCCTCTGGGTCAGTACCAGTCATGACAACCTCGTTGACTTGTGAAGCAGGCTCCTGTGCATTTTCGTCCGTGCCTAATGAACCATTCTGTCCAGCCAGATCAGATTCAACATCCCGTGTGGCTTCTGGTATCTGGTTATTTTCGCCGTTGACTGCCTCTTCCGTCGATTTCTCTAGTCCTGCCTCCGATTCATGATGAGGCTCTGGATCGGGCATCTGGATCAAAGACATTTCGTTCTCTTCGGCGCCCTCGCCATCAACAGCTGATACTGCGTCCACGTCGGGCATCTCTGAATCTTCCTTTGAGTCGGCTGGAGCTTCCGCAACAGCCTCGCTGTTCATCTTTTTCAATTCAGACTTTCCGAAAAGAAGTCCTAAAAGACCACCAGCATCTTCGTCAGACTCTTCTTCTGACTCTTCTTCCTCCTCGCCACTGTCCATATCGGTGGATCCCATATCGTCATCCATGTCTACAGATTCATCGCTCGTCTCGGCATTCTCGGTAGCAGTTGCTTGAGCCGTGTCGACAGCGTCAGTATCTTCGGGGGTGGGTTCGATTACTGGGGTCTCTGCTTCGGATTGTGGCTTCTCCAGCTCTGGAATGTGGGCGTATTTCGCTCGTAGCTGTTCTTGCGTCAAGTTCTCGTCGCCAATATCTTTCTGTTCGTCTTCATCATCGCCGTCCTCCTCATCTGATGACATTATATCGCTATCGGCATCGTCCTCCTCGTTATCTTCATCTTCGCCCGATGCGAGACCCAGTTCGTCGTCGTCAACCATGCTCATGTCGTCGCTGAGATCGTCAAATCCGTCTTCCTCTTCTGAAAGCTGTTCAGAGTCTAGCCCTGCCTGACGAGCCTGTAGTTTTTGTTCCGAGAGGTTGACGGCCTCGTTCAATGCTGCCTTGACTCTCTTTTGCTCCTCTTGCTCCCACTCGGCCAATCGTCGACGATTGACTTCAATGCGGACATTCTCCCATGTGCCGAACAATGTCTTGACAACAACGCGGTATCGGGATATCCATATTGCCCTCTGCTCGGCCTCGATTTCTTCCTCCGACTTTGGTTGACGTCGTAGCCACTCGTCGCGACAAGCTTCAGCTATTTTCTTTGCCGCAATTCGGTGGCGTTGTTGTTCCGCTAGCATGAGCTTTCGAAAGTTGGCCATAGCTTTCACCATATGATCCTGACGAGCCCATTGTCTGGGTGGCTCTTCTTCCGGTTCCGGGAGAAAGATGGAACATCGACCTTGGGAGAGCATTCCGCCATCTTCAACTTCCTTTTCAACTCGAAGAATTATACGAGCATCCCGCTCGGCCAATTCATCAGTATACTGGGGGCCATCTTCAGATGCTTGGAGTCCACCCTCCTCGACAGGAATATCGCCAGCCCGTGCCCAGAAGTCCTCAAAGTTTGTACCGATCTTTGGTCTCTTGCGAACCTGGTCAGGATGCACAAGAGGAATATGGCCAGAGCGTCCGACTCGAAGTTTTATTCGAGGTGATCGATTGGTAGGATTCGAAAGTTCGGTTCGCGAATCTTGTACGGATTCCTCTTTAATGACTGCATCACTAAATCGTGCCGATCGGCGAGATCTGGTCGTATTTTTGGGCGGAGGCGGAGGGGACGGACTTCGTCGACGGGTAGAGCGGGAAGAGGTTCGGGTTTCTGTAGGCTTTTTTGATGCAGATTTTGGAGTCGATGCGGGTGCTTGCTTCGAGGGAGCTTTAGTGGCGGGGCTCGCTTTGTGAGAACCGTTGGGCATTTTTCTTGAGTTGCCATTAGTCAACTGAATCTCAGTCTTGGACTTGGGAGTATTCGAATTCGCTCCGGTAGATCTTCTTGACGCTCGGCTTTTGCTTGGTGGGCTAGGTTCTGGTAGGAGGGTGTTGATGCGGCCAGATTTGCGACGGCCATTCTCGGTATAAGACGTAGGGCCGTCGGCAGATATCTTCTTCCATGGTGGCGACACGGGCTTTATCTTTTTTGGTGTGTTTTGATGGGGTGTCGACTCTCGTGTACGTCGTCTTTTGGCCGGTCGTTCCTCGTCATGGATATGATGGTTGGGCTCATGATGATTCTCGGTGGCGGGCGCATCTCCATTTGTTTCAACATGACTATCCATTGTTCCTTGCAACGCGTCTCCCCCATTTTCATACTCCTCAAGCGCGTCTTGTTCGGTTTTTATGGCATCAGGATCCGACTTGGGCAGCACGTTGGCGGTCGACGCGGTCTCGGGCATAGTCGCAACGTGGGGACAAGAGACGCTGTGGGCGTTTTCTCCGCGAAGCTATCATTTGCGGGGTCGAAATTAATGTCTACAGAATAGTAGTAACTCAGTGGATATTCATACAAAGTTTGCACATGTTCAGAGGCCTTGCGGGCGAACTGCGTAGAATTTAGTCGCAAAATCCAATGTCGTCAGCAAAACTTTTGAGCTGGGGAGAAATCGAGAATGCACGCCCCTGGAACCTCCAACCAAGCTAACCGAAAATGGCCCGGCACGCGCTTCCTGATGCCTGAGGCGCTACTTTTCGGTTGAGAATCATCACAGCCTCGATTGGCTAAAGCTTCAACACTGAGCCATCTCATCACGTCACAGAGCAATTGGACGCCGACGACATTGTCCCATCGGCCGAGGTATGCTGTCCGAGATATCTGGGTGTGTCCAATTGATGTCGCTAAACTTGTCTCTCTACAGATGCTCCCCCAACGAATTGCGCGGGCCTCGGCCCTGCGTAGCGGCATGGCAGCTGCTCGACGACTTCCTACGATTCAGCGCCGAACATTCCTCCCCGATCAGTACACCGATAAGAAGGTCATTGACCAGAAGTACCCCGAACCTCCCAGCATGACCGAGGCGGAGGACCCCGGAATGGTCAGTGACTGACAAGCTTGAGGAGGAACCAAGGAACTGATGAAATATCGCAGAACGGCGGCTACATCAACCCACCCCGAATCAAGCGACAGTTCCGTGACCCTCACGCCAACTGGTGGGATCCTCAGGAGCGACGAAACTTTGGTGAACCCATTCACGAGGATAACGATGTTTTGGGAATCTTTTCTCCCTGGGAGTACACCTGGACCACCGCCGGACCCGGTGCCATCATGGTCGGAACCTTTATCGCCGTTTTCATGAGCGTCACTGGAATCGTCTACCTTAACTACCCCGACCGTCCCGCTTATCCTCGAGAATTTGAGGGTGGATTAGAGCGAGAGCTTGGTGGTCCAGGAGCTACAAGGGTGAGTGGACAAAAGGAAGTGAAATATCCGTATGCTAACAGTTATAGGCTCGCATGGAGGGAGATGAGGAACCTTGAGCCAATATGCTCGCTTGTACATAAAGAAATGGAATGCAATGGATTGAATGGTGTCTAACGAATGTGTTTGTGAGAATTGGAACAGCATGGCCAACGAGTCATAACATGTAGGCAGTAACGATGTGACTGACAGGTCGTATGGTGTACATCAGTACATTAGTGGAATATAAAATCGAGGTGTTATTCTACAGACATACCATTTGGATTCTACACGAGCGCTTTCCGAGAGCTATGACATGCCGATTTCAGGATTATCCCATTGGGGAATCATTGCCTTAATACCGAACTTGTATCAATGGTTCCTTGTTTTGTATATCATCCAAAGAAGACCCATCGCGGTGCATCTTCACAGCTACAGTGCTGCTTAACGAATGTCTCCCCTCCTCCTTCCGCAAAAATTGTACTATGCAGTTATTTGGGCAAGAGCCAGCACGGGGCCGTCATCATGACCTACAATACAAGTCTTTGGTCTGTCCCAATTTCTCTTGTTCTTCCATTCTCATCTTCATCCCATATCCCACATCCCACATCCCAACCATCAACATGCGTTACAAGGACTGGGATGTTCTCCTTTTCGGGCAAGACGACACCACTCCTCTACAAGAATTCAGGGTAACATGTTGCGTTGCCCACGATACAGGTAAGTCCATGTCTAGGTCAACATTTGGTCCTAAAAATGGTGCAGAGCTTTCGAATTCGCAAGCTCCTGTTGTCCCGGTAGTCACATGCTTCGTCCCAAGTCTCGCAGCTGGTACTCCCTTCAATATATCCATTCACTTGTGGAATAAGCCACGCAATGGTCAGGTCGTCGGCAATGAATATCCTGCGATTAACTCTAGACTCTTCATCGATGGGGCCCTCGTTAGGTTTGTTCCCATCATCCGTCTTAAAGACCATCACTGACGTTGACAGTTCCACCTTTGCCAACCTAGGTATCTGCTGGCCATCCATCGTGTCATGCACAGATAAAAAGGAAGTTCTCAGATTTCCCGGATTCCAGCAAGAGCTCCTGTGTCAGCGTCACTGGAGCCCGGCCGATAACCTTGGCCGCATCAAGCTTGTCATCAGCGAAGGCATACGTCGTAGTTCACCAGACGATATGAGCTTTCGGAGTGTCCATAATCATGTCGTCTTTTCCTTCCAGCATGCACCTCTAGGTCAGATTCGGATCTCAGAGGAAACCTTTATACTGACACCTAGACAGATCTTCTCGAACACATGGAGATTGCATGGCCCAATCCTTCCATGCTGCGGCGACTACAGCAGTCTTCAATACTATCACCAATTAGCAGCAATTCTGATGCTAAGGACCAACCCTCGGTGTTGCAATCACCTTTTGCGTTCCAAGGTCAAGCAGTATCTGAATACAGTTCCATTTGCCCGGGAACTCCTTCATTCTACTTGGATGATTCATTCACCTCTTCAAATGATACAACACTCAACACGACAATCTCATCCATGACCCATCTCGTCCCACCACACAATCAAGACATGGCGCCACATATGTCAACTCCCGAGCTGCGATTGCCAGAATACTTCGAACCGGTGACATCGCCGTCAAAATCACCCTTTTTCAACGACCCTGAGTATACATCGTTCTTTCAAACTCCAGAGATATTTCAGCAACCGTATACCCCAGCCACCGGTAGTGTTCCCAATCCTCTTGTCCGACTTCAAACACAGAGTCCTTCAATCCATGGAACAACCAAGGTCGGCCGAGGGATTGCTGGAGATAATTCTGCTAAACTTATCTTTGGTGCCCCGGCTTATAAAGCACAACAACCTTTCAAATCGAACATGACCAATAGACCAGCCAAGCGAGCCCGCGCTGAGTCTCCTAGATTTGAAAACCCTTTCGGGGAGGGTTATGGGGACCCAACCACCATAGAAATGGCCAAAGTATCTGCGAACCTCTCCTGAATTTGCGATTCGCAGTCTTCTTCACGGGGAGCATGGGCCTGGGTGAATTGCACATCTTATTGCATGACATATCTTGAGTGTCGATTGCAAGGAATCAGCGCGTACTTTATTATCATGTTCCATGTGGTTCTCTGTCTTATTGCTACTTTCGGGTAGTTTCGTCTCGTTGCCCTTGTTCCGAGTCTGAACGCATTAATAGCTGTTGTCTAGTGGGCTAGGCCACAGGCATGTCGTTGAGTCATGGAGACACTTTACCAATATAAAAATGAGTTATCAGCTTCAAGAGAAAAGTTCCGGGCTTCCGTTCATTGATGCCTTGCGTTGGAAAAAGAATTCCAAGACAAGAGCGGCCTAACAGTTCTTCGCATCTTGTGTGACAATTGTAACACCTTGTCTCGTCATTTTGACTCATCCACGGAGGAATCATTGAGTCGGCAGCATAACACCCGTCTTCCGATACTTGTTCCTTCAACCAAAGAATGCATTTCGAAGCCATAATCCTATCCTAGGGCGTTCGGTCTCGGGTTTGCTTTAATGTCCGTTATGCTGCGAAACATCCCAAGTAGGGACTTTCTACTCACTACTGTTCTCTTCCACACGTTCCAATCTGGCTTGGTCAAGTAACACAGCTTCCTATCTTCAAGCCTCTTGCTTATACCGTGTAGCCACGTTTCGCCTTACAGATAGCGAGATAGGTTGCTGATGGAAATGCGATCCGCAATCTATTTGGTCCTGCATGGTCGAACTGGTCGAAATCGCTGGCCAAGATCTGACCACCTCCGTGGCAAGTGTGTGCTGCCACTCGGACATGCAATGGTCATCTTGAAGACGAAGCCCGTTCGCGGTCAAGGATCTACTTCCTCCTTCAAAGGCCCCCGACTGCTTTACGAGATTATTCGGAGGAAGCGGCTGACAATACGGAGCAGAAGCAGTCATCTGAGGCTTATAGACATCCGAAGCATCCTCAAGTCCTGACGGCACCCGTTCTCCGCTACGGCCGCGTTTCTGGCCTGGAGGAGAAGATGGGCTACACGATCTTATCGTAGCACGCTTCTTCTTGGTCAATGCCGCTGAAGTCATTGCATGACCCGGACACTATCTACGGGATGCCACATCTCGTGCTCGGCAAGAAAGGCCACAACTGCAGGCAAAGATGCTATGAGAAGTGATTTTCTCGTGGATTTGACTCTCGCCCCCGCTATAAGACAAAAGTTCATCATCGGCTCAATGAACTTGTCGAAAGAATCCGTCGTGTCACATTGCTCTGCAGGCTACTGGTAAAGAAGTGCAGAATATGAAGCTTAAAAGCATGTCTCCCCGTTTGGATCATTCCACGGCTAGGACAGTTATTCATTCATCTCAGCATCCACATAACAGCCGTACTACGCAAAGCACTCAAGATGGCTTCTATTATGTCCGCCCCAGACTACTCTATGGCTGCGACCAGTCGTTCGCACCTGAGTGTACGTCTGCCAAAGGAAACTCTCTACTCATCTTTGAGGGAATCTTCTCGATACTTTAATTTTGATTCAGAAACAGCCAAGCTTGCTCGAGATGCCGACGACTGGCTTACATCGCATCCAGGTGCTTCAGGTTCTGGCACTTCCAAGGACATCAATGGTGTAAGCCGGCCGTCGTCGATTGCTCCGAGCAACTTTAGTGTCCGTTCTCTTCCTGCAGATTACAGCATGCCGGAATACCATGGGAAGGAGTACCCTCATCCTGTAATGGGCTCGGTTCGGTATAATGAGATTCGCCCACGATCTGCTGCACCTACGGAGAGTACTGAGAAACTTCAATCCTCACCTCCCGTGAGTGGAGAGGAACATTCGGGACCTCAACAAGAATACCCTACTGGAGTGAAGCTTGGTTTGATCACTCTTGCTCTCTGCTTGGCTGTATTTGTCATGGCTCTTGGTGAGTAGTCATTCCCAATTCTGAACTCTGCTGATACGTATAGACAACTCCATTATCGCAACGGCAATTCCAAGAATCACCGACGCCTTTCAAAGTCTCAATGACGTCGGGTGGTACGGGTCGGCATACATGCTTACAACGGCCGCACTGCAGCTGTTCTTTGGCAAGTTGTATACCTATGGCAGCATCAAATGGACATTCCTAGCAGCCATTGCCATCTTTGAAGTGGGTAGTCTCATCTGCGGTGTCGCCCCCAACAGTGTCACGCTCATCGTGGGACGGGCTATTGCCGGCGTCGGCGGTTCTGGCATCTTTGCGGGCGCGCTCACTATCCTTGCCTTTTCAGTGCCTCTTCACAAGAGACCCATGTATACTGGTCTAGTCAGTGGTATGTGGGGTATCTCTTCCGTTGCAGGTCCTTTGCTAGGCGGTCTCTTTACAGACAAGGTATCGTGGCGATGGTGCTTCTACATCAACCTTCCCATCGGTGCCATTACTGTTTTTGTCATTCTTTTCTTCTTCCCTGAACCTGTGCGAGACATTGAGCCTGCGACATGGCGAGTACGCTTCTGGCAGCTTGATCCTATTGGGACAGCCATCTTTATGCCCGCCATTGTGTGTCTTTTGCTGGCTCTGCAATGGGGCGGTGTTGACTATGATTGGGATGACTCTGTCATTACGTCGCTTTTCATGTTGGCAGTCTTTCTTCTCATCTTGTTTGTCTACATGCAATACAAGATGGACGAAAATGCCACAGTCCCTCCCCGTATCTTTAAGATGCGCAGCGTTTGGGCTGGTGCCTGGTTCTCCTTCAACACGGGCGCATGCTTCCTCACGGCCATGTACTTTCTACCCATTTGGTTCCAGGCGGTGCAAGGACAATCACCCATCATGTCTGGTGTGCGAAACCTTCCCATGCTCCTTGCCATTGTTCTCTGCGCCATGGCAGCTGGCGCAGCAGTCAGCGCCTGGGGCTACTACACGCCTTTTATGATTGCCGGCTCGGTGCTCATGGCAATAGGTTTTGGGGTTATCACCACCTTTGAAGTAGATACGTCAACAGCCGAATGGGTAGGCTTCCAACTTATTGCCGGAATCGGCGTAGGTATCGGTCTGCAGCAATCCCTCATCGCAGTGCAAGTGGTGTGCGAAATGGTCGACGTTCCCACAGCCACAGCTCTCATTGTCTTTTCGCAGACTCTTGGCGGCGCGCTCTGCGTCACGGCTGGCAACACCGTGTTTACAAACACGCTCATCAACAAGATTCACGAGCATGTGCCCGGTCTGGATCCTTACTTTATCATTGCGACTGGCGCGACGAATATTCGTAGCGTTATTCGACAAGAGTGGCTGGATGGAGTGATTTTAGCGTACAACGACGCATTGACGACGAGTTTCTACGTTGGTGCTGGAACCGCGTCTGCGACCATTATTGGTGCTTTATTGGTTGAGTGGAGGAGTGTCAAAGGGAGAGAAATTGAGATGGCGGCTGCCTAGGTGCTGTCAGTGGGTGGTGTGTCATGAATTGCTGTTGATGATGTAGTTAGTGGGCATGGAGACGGTACAGGGTAGTTTTTATGTTTTTTCTATCACTGAGCTCTATCTTCATGTCATATCTTGTCTCAATGTTATAGCTCCTATTCGATCGACTATAATAAGAATTACCCTATATCGTTGACCTATTTAACTTACAACATTGGCGTTGTTAGTAACACTTTTCGGAATAGATTCCCTTCTTTACGTAGGTACATTTTTAAGAACTATTTTTCCAGTTCCAGGGTTTTTAACTATCAGCAATCCGTATTCTGTCGCGTGTCGCCATTACTGCACGTCGGGTCGTGAAGGCACTGCATTAAGCCACACATTAAGTCACAGCCAATAGTGCCGACACGCTCTACCTGGTACACAAAAAAGTAATCACCAAGAAACAGGAATTGGCATCTTCTCTCTTTACCTTTACTCTACACTGGCACATACCTCCGAATACACAGCTACGCATAACCATTCGGTGCAAGTTCTGGAAATTGAATGGGCCAATCAAAAGGTAGCCCATAGCCCCGTGTATGGGGGCGGGAAATCACGTGCCCCGCGGATAGAAAGTGGGGCGCAGGCTAAGCTTAAATCGGGGCATCAACCACCATCAGAAATCGCGCAAAAAGAACACGACACACCCCAAACATCCAAAAGCAAAAGAAAGGGCTCAACCGGGGATTGAACCCGGGACCTCCTGCAAGGACGTTGAACCCAAAGCAGGAATCATACCGCTAGACCATTGAGCCGTTAGCTTGTTTGTTGTACTTCAATAGAAAAATCTGAATTATATCTTGAGTTTTGCAAGATTTAGTAATACAAGAGGCCAGGGAAGCATATTTTGGACCAGCGAGGTGCTTGGTAGTTTAACAGGATGTTCCTATAACTTATTAAGCCGTTAGCTTGTTTGTTATAGTTCTATAAAGAATTCTGAACTATATGCTGAGTTTTGAAAGATCTGGTGATCCTAGAGGCCAGGGACGTAAGTTTTAGATCAGTGAGGTATGTATAGACGTCTGAGGTACTTGATAGTCTAATGAGATGTTTCCCCAAGTCATTGATTCAGTTGTGCTGTTGATCTGTAAGATCGGTTGGCATATCCATCAACTTCTAGGCCGTCTGAAAAGACATTTCCCCAACCCATTCCGACTTTTGCTTACTTATTACTGTTTCTATAAAGCTGGTCAAGTTTGAGAGTCTGGTATGGATCATCAGAAACAGGCATGATGCTCATATCTCTCTTGTTGAGTCCCACCAAGACATCATGCTTCGACTCTCGACAGTCTAAACCCGAGATTACTGATACTTGGTCGTTATACGCGATTTCAAAGGTCTAAATTGACTTTGTCTCTCGAGATTCCTCACACACCCATAGAATATCTGAAACCGTAAGCCTGGCGTTGCGAGCTCGCTTGCGGAACAGGTTGCTCCGGCTACACAAAACAAACCACCATGTTACTCTGACATGCTGCAGAAGTGGTTCATCGTGCCGTGTTGCAGAAAACTAGTTACTTTCGCCCAACAGACAAAATACTTTACTCATTGCACATTGTCTTAGACCCGCTCTTGGGCGATTTATTTCCTGCAGGTATCCCATACTTAGGTCTCAAGTTCCGTGTCATCCATTAGCGTCCCTACTTGCGGCAGATAGGATCAACTCGGACAAACCTAGAGATACTTTGAGACCATCCAAGGCCACACGTGTGGTGGTGATTCACTACAAACTCAACTTTGGCCTTATCTCCACTAGCTTATTTGGACAACATTAGTCAACCTCAGTTTATCAGCAGTGGACGCAACTCAAGGTACAAAAATGCTCAGCCGCCCAGAAAATAAACCATGGAATATGGTGTAAGCTTATACTGTACTACACAAAATTCCTGATCGATCCTTCACCTCTTTATCTTATACCCTGCACCTGTGAGCCGACTTTTCTGTTGACCCGCAGACACGTCAGTTGTTTGCTGGCTGACTCCCCGGACTCAACGGATGCGGTCAATGCTCAAGAAGCGACCTTGACACCGCAAAGTGCATAAAGTTCCGAGACACGTTAATAAAAAGCTCCGTTTGGGCATTAGATACATAAAGGAGTCTCCCCCATTATCTTTATGAGACGGCAACACAAAACACCCAGCCATATCAGTCATGTCGTCTCTTACCACACCGCTCACGCTCATAGCAGCTGTGAAAGAGATTGAGGATGTCGCCATCACCACAGCGGATAGAAAACTCAATTGTATGTTTAAGCCAGGATGAGCTTAAGATTTTACTAATCACCGGAACAGTACCATTGCGGGATCTAGAGAAAGTCACTCTTGGGAATGAGCACCAAATGAGACGATCTGGCCGAGATCGGCGATCCATTGGCATTTCTACCTTGTGGTTTCTACTGGTCAAAATACCCATCATAGTGGTAGTTTTGCTGATAACTTGCGCTTGGTTATGTCTTCGGTGTCGCAAGAAGAAGGATCTGGTCAAGTGATAATTGCTGCACTCGTTCGCGAACCATTTTGAACCTGGCCATGCATGATAAGGCGGGATCAACAGTTACGACCTGCAGGGATCAACCACCAAAAGCACGCCGCTTTGTTGGGGTCGGTGTTGGTTCCGGGATCGTTATCGGAACAGTCGACACAACCACAGGATTTTGAGAAAGGACTCTCACAATCTGGCGATTAATGGGCGGCGATAACCAGTGTCTCGGGATGCCACGGAACCCACACACCACTTCCTCAACAAGACCACTGTCGGGCAGTCGCTTGAGTGCGAAGCGAAAAAATTGCCAATAAGTCGACCAATACGTCCATGGCTGACAGCAACCGAGTCCTCCATCTGACTAACGACGAGATAAAAGCGCTCTTTACGTCGCCATTCCTGGAAAGAGAATGGGCAGTATGTCAGCTTATGGGTATTTCATCATGATTGGCCACTCACAATCGTATCGACACGATATACTGTTGTACAACGTGCTTTTTCCGTTAGAGACAAGAGAAAACAGATAGACGCATTGTGGCATTGGAGTTGCTTGCAATTGGGGTTGATGATTCCCTCAAGGCCAGCAACTGCGGTATGAATCCATCTGAGAGCTTGTACTCCTCAATAGGCAAAAAGCCTTGAAGCGCTACTGGTATGGAATGTCTCTTTGATTCATAATATATACAATTGTTTCCTGGAGTCAAATATTTTGCTTCCTCATGCGTGGAATCTGATGCTTGAACTTGACTGTGGATGAGGGAAGGCGATCCGTTAGTTCCGTTGGTTCCTCCCTAGTCCCTCTATAACTATAGCGGGATCCCCACTGTTTCCCGTCAGGTCCCTCCTCCATTCCGTCCATCAATCTACCTTGACTGGCATTCTTTTTTAATTTCTTTCAACATTGTTGAATCTATCACGATAATCCCTCAATCATACAGCTCACAAATGGTCGCCGTCGCAATGCTATTGCCATGTTCATTATGCCACTCACGGGGATCCTGCCCCACCAGGTTAGAGCAGGATCCGATTGTCCAGGGGTTCAGCTAGCCTGATTTCACATCGTAAGGCTGAACCTGTCCTTCGCACTACTGCGATACTTCGTTATCTATATCTCCTCACGTTGCCATGTTCAACAGAAAACGTCGTGACCTCACGGACGAGGAGCGGCTCAGCGGTTATGATCTCGACTGGCCCGCCTCCCAGCGTTGGAAGCCCAACTACTCTGTACCGCGCAACTCGCTGGACGAACGCAAGACATCGCGCATCTCCCTCACCCCAGATAAAGAGACCCCTTTAGAAAGGCCGCGTCATGTAATGCATCCGCTCTCCTTCGGGAGAAGCAGACGCGATATGGACACTTTTGCAGGTATCCGACAAAACAACGAGGAGGACGCAGATGAAGAGGAGTTTTCCGATCCAAAGCTTTGGATAGAGACGATATCTGAACTGTACATGAATGAGCTCGATAACCGAGCGCGATGGGACCCGCGATGGCTCAATGTTACTCGACGAGAACGGTTTGAGGGTTTGGAGTCGGTTACTGTTTCGGTTATCGACTACCTTGCTAATGGCCAAGTGGAAAGAAGCAATCTGATCACCACAAAGAAAGACCTCGCCGCCGCTACTAATGCCCGGCCAGAAGAATCTCAGGTGAGGGTCATTATGGTTAGCGATTTGAGCCGATTCGTTATGGGTGCATTAGGCCAGCTGTACTCGATAGATCCAGAATTCTGGTACGAACAGCTCATCGCCTCGGGATACTCTGCGAGCGATAGTGGACTAAAGCTGAGAAATGCGGTATGGATGAACTGGAGCGAGGGAGAGACCCATTTCAGACATCGCCCTCTGCCGGGAATTGGTCAGCGAACAGAATGGAATTTGGCGCGTCGTACAAAGGCTCGAAACTGGGCTCATCTTCGCTGGGGTCGGCTCGGTGCACTTCATTATCTCGGGAGGCCTGGATTTCATGAGGATGAGATTTCGGGACGCATCTCTGACGGGCGTTGGACTATTGAGCGCGATGTCGTTGTCGATAGATCCGGTCTACTCTTGACTGACAAGAGAAAGAAACGCGCAGAAAAGAAGATTCAAGAGAGAAAGGAGAAGGAAGAGAAAAAAGAGTCAAAGAAGAGGAATAAAAATATGTTTGCTGTTCCAGAGCCGCCGAAATCTACAGTCAAGATTGAGGGCACGTCGAACAGGGTCAAGGCTTCCAACGTGTATCGTCCTTACACTACTTTCTTTCCGATACTCCGCCAAAACCCGGAGTACTGGAAGAACAGAGATCTGAGAGTCATGGCGCCAGAAGGGATGGGATATTGGACAAGTGTTGACAAAGATGGGAAGAAAACAGGTAGTTATCTTTACAGCGCTTGATGGACCAAACCAACTGACTTGTCGTATAGTCATTCTAGCATTCGATCCACCTCGAACTATGCAAAACGAAAAGTCAAAAGAGACCACGCCGTCTCTTACATTCATGCCTCGAGCTATGGAGTTTGAGTCATACACAGACGAGGAGCTATGGCGGACTGCTGACCCAGGCGAGACGTATCTTGACCCGCCAGTATTTACGAAGAAAAAGTCAGGGGAGAAGGGGAAACCAAACAAGAAACGCTTGGAAGAGGAGGAAAACAAAATGACTGACACATTAGCTTCCGCTGGCATAAAAAAAGAGGATGACACCGACTTCATCGACGCCAGTGATTCCGAGTACGACGAAGAATATCAGAATAACATCAGAAAGACCTACAAGTATCGTCAATCCTGGGTTCGCGACCGCGATTTCGCCCGGAAATACTCCCTTTCCACCATGGATCTCGTCTCCCGATACGTCTCTAATATCCCTCCCATGGAGCTACTCCAGGACGATTCCGCAATCCCTTCACTTCTTGCACGTTTGTCTTTTGACGACATGTGGCAGCTTCTTGCCGAACTTCGTATTGTGCAGGACCACATCGATTCGGACCTCGGCGCAGATCTACATCTCCGCCTGCTTCAAGATGCTGGTACCGCCACACGGCAAAACATGGCCTGGATCCGGTCAACTTTACAAGAGCTGAGTGAGTGGGTAGACAGTTTGAAAAAGTCAAAAAAGATACTGAATCTACCCGAGGATGTGGAGCTAGAAATGGTTGAACTTCAAGAAGACCTGCAGTCTCTACGAATACGCTCAGAGCAAACACTCAACTTTCTCGTCGCCTCGACTGGAATTAGTCAATCGGCACTCGTCATTGACCAAACGTCTGGCATAAACAAACTCACTGAACTGGCATTCTTCTTTGTGCCTCTCTCCTTCATCACAGCCGTCTTTTCCATGCAAGTCGCAGAGCTTAATGATACGCCACCCAAGATGTGGACATGGGGGTTGTCTCTAGGCGTCGTGTTTGTTATCACATACGCTATACGCATTTTCTTGCGATCTCCAACGGTCAGATACTGCGTTAAAGCCGGTCGTATAACAATACTCAACCGCTTCACACCCAAATCCCGCTCCATGTCGCTCCGCCTCGACTCCATCAGCAACCGTGCGATTGCCAAGTTTTTCTTCTTTTTTATCTCGACAATCTTGTTGAGCATTATGGTTATTGTGACCTACCTTTTGTACATGTTTCTCGTCTCTTTCGGTCTCTGGGCTGGTATAGCAGGAACGGCGTTGTACTTTATCATTACTCGATGGCCAGAAGCCGCTGTATTGGCCCCATGTTTTGTGTCGCTTGTTCTTTCAGGGGTTGGACTTGCAGCAGTTTGGTATTGGAGCGACATTTTGTTAGATGTATGGGACGACGACAAGATTTATAACTGGATGATAAAACTCTGGCCGGAAGACTGGACGACTGATTCTGTTGATGATGAGGATCTCAGTCGGGAGGGTGTTCCGACATATGCTCGACAGGGAATCTTCCTTCCTTCCAAGTAGACTGAATGAGAGAGTATGTATCTGTTGGTCCAAGGGAACAGCTGTCAAGTTGCACGTCGTGCTTTTGTGATATGTAATTTCCCAACAGTTTGCTTTTGGACTGCCATTACCTCCATCAATAAAGAGTAAAATGCTAGCGACACATTCTCTTAGTGTAGTAAAAGTGACTTCTGATAGCCTCCAACAGAATTCGGAAGCTATAAGGCAACATGCATACCTCCGTCTGCCAGTGGCCGTGCACTGCGTCAACGGCCGCCCACAAGATCTGATATCAATAGGCAGTGCGCGGCAGGTGCAAATCTCCGTAACATCTCTGGCAGCTTCTTAACAACATCGATGGAAGCGCTCGTCAGACTTTACCACGCTCTCATCTCATTTATCCACCATGAGTCGCTTTGAAGTCGCCGGCAGCGATGCCGCGTATCGTATAGAAGAGATATGTACAGCTTCAACTCTAGCATCGCTCTACAATATGCTTCAAGGGGGCGAAAACGCAGACATAACCATCGTTTGTGGAGACCGCGAGTTCAAGGCTCATCGCGCGATCGTGTGCTCGCAGTCTTTGTGGTTTGATGTGGCATTTACCACACCGGCCAAGGTAGGCAGACACTCCACTACGCTACAACAACTAGCAATCATTAACTTGTCGAAATAGAAGCGTATTATCAGAAAGACAGAGGTTACAGGAGTAGACTCCGATGTGTTTCAGCGATTACTCGAGTTTCTCTACACGGGAACATACACGGTCGAGGGCGATACGCCACGACGAGATCTCACCAAGCCGAGAACCGCAGAGATTGAGTCGCTGCTGAAAGATTACCCTGAACTGCACGTGCCTACCATCGAAGAAGCTGCTTCAGACACATCTAAGCGCTCTGTCAGACGATCGAGTAGGTTGGAATCAACTGCAGAGCCAGAACCATCGAACGAGACACCTGATCCCGAGACCAGTGTCTCGCCCAATTCTTCACTTCCATCCGAATCCCTCCAAGCCCCGTACAAGACTCCATTACCACCCGTAATGGACATGTCTTTGGAGCTTTACAATCTTGCTTTTGAGTACAAAGTGCCTGCCCTGCAACTCCTTGCCCGAGAGCGTTTCTACAAAGCGGCCAAGGCTCGTTGGCTATCATCATGGGAAGGGGCGAGCTGGGAGGAAACCAAGGAATTTGAAGATGTTGTGCTGGATGTCTATACGTTCAGAGACGGCAAGCCTATGTGGAAGGCGTTGATCCTGTTGATCAAGGCAAAAACTGAGGATGATGTCATGAAACGTCGAATGAAGGAGGTCTTGGGAGAGCATCATGAGCTGAGGAGCCTGAATGTAGCCTAAAGGTAGTCTGAACTAGGCAATTAAGACAATGATTTGTCTGTTATCTTCCATCGTTGCGAATGTGATTTGGGGTGAGTGAAGCAGTGTGTATATCGGGCATGGCGTGGGCGACTGGACCTGCCCGGCCCATAGGGATTTCCTTTTCTTTCGTGACCTTGAAACAATATACTCAGACTATCAGCCGGCCCTCGTAGTTACACACAAAGTATAAGTGATGTATGTTCCAACAATAGCGAGTAGTCAGCCTTGTTCTGTCGTTTGACTGTGTCAAAGAATGGTAGGTAGGCTCCTGCTTGCCCCGCCCATCGCCTTCCAAAGTCAACACCAAATAGGTACTGTAGCTTGATCATCCCTTCTACACATCAATTCAAGCATCTTTCAGAGTACAGTTGAAGCTATCAAAATGCCGGTCCCGACAGAGACATCACCCTGTAACGCGCTCTCGTCAGCATATTCGGAGGATGTAAACCACCTTGACGATTTCTGCGGCATCTCTATCCACGCTGCGCTGTCGACTCTTCTAAAGAGCGGCAAGTACTCGGATATGACTATCAGATGCAAGGGGCATGGATACAAAGTTCATCAAACTATTGTCTGCTCACAATCAGCGTTTTTCGAAAGAGTTATGAGTAGCCAATTCAAGGTACGTCCGCGTGATTACAACGGACATTTTTGGCCTTGACTGATCGCTTGGAAAACCAGGAGGCTAGAATGAAAACTGTCGAGTTGCCGGAAGATGAGCCATATCTTGTGGAACGGTTTATCGAGTTCCTCTACACAGGAAACTACACTGATAACGTCGCCGAAACTTGGGATAAACCGTCTATTTCAGCCATGATGGATCACAGGACCGTTCGGCAGAGCTTGCAAGAACCAGCATGCGGTGGGCTGGGTGTCCTTGAATTTGACGGGAATGCACTGGACAGCGAGTCCGACCAAGAGTGGCAGCCTCTGGACGAGGAAAAAGAAGAACCTGAGGAGGAGTATAAGGAGGACGAGGACGGCGATGACAGCTCTGAGGACTACGAGGGCCGGCAATACGACCCAAAGACAGGATGGGAGATAATGACAATGGAAGAAATATCCCTCCTAAGTAAAGAAGATGGGCTGGAGCTAATCGCACGCCTACGAATCGATATGACGCTACCTCTTCGGCTTTATGTCATGGCAGACAAGTACTTCGTCCCCGCGCTCCGACATGTCGCCCGCGACCGTTTTTACAGAGCCGCCGAGCTTGTCTGGGAAGAGGCAGAGTACTTCCCGGATATCGTGGACGAATTGTACGAGACAACGCCCTCTACCGACACGGCGATGCGCGAGGTTGTTTGTCGTCTTGTGGGTGCGAGAATTCATGACCCAAAGGTTGAGAAGAAAATGCGACCCGTGATGGAGAAGCACAGGGAGTTTGGTGTCGGTGTGACCAGGTAGGCACTTCATTTCTCAACGTGCCCCGACTCCCTCCTGTGATTTATTATACTTGGTAAGTGAAGCTTTTGATAGTGTGTTGTTGTGTATGGCTGTTGAGATCGGGCATTGCCTGAAAGGTACGATGACGCGGCTAGCTTCTGTATTATTCATGTGAGCGACTTTGATAGAAGGCAGCGATGTAACAAATAGGAACGTAACAAAATTTACGTATTTCTATGTCTTTTACGAATATCGTGCTGGGGTATATGAAGCCCATGGCGTGTCAGAAAAGTTGCGTAAAAAGTTCAAGGACGAAATCAGTAAGTTGGTTTACACCATTTAGACGTGACCTTTTGGCTGTTTATTTTTACACCCACGAGCTCAGACTGACCTTTCTGTCACCCATTGGAGAATCAAGGAAGTATGGCGATTTCTGTGCCGCATCTTTTACGTCCATATAAGCGAGCGACAAGGTCCGGGAACCGGTTAGTCGGATCGACGGTTGTTGAACGTGGCCATCTGCTTCAAAGCACAAGCGGTCAAAGTAATGCCAAGAGGGAATTAACAGAGACTGATCCATCTTTGTCTGTAGATCTGTCGCCCGGTTCTAGTACAACTAAGACAAGACACAGACTCAGACTCAGCCCCGGAGTCAGCCCCACAGTAAGCGGTTGACAGTTTTGGGGTCTCCAGACTGAAGCCATTTCAAAAGAGGAAATGTCCGACTTGTAGTGGTTTCTGTTGGGGTGGTACGTTTGGCTGGTTGTCTGTCTGTCACTGCCGCTGCAACTCTGACTGCCAGGCTGCCCGCCCGACTTACCCCTGTTCCATGTACGCTGTCGTCATCTCTTTTTTCGCTGCTGTTGATATGCACAACTGCGCCTAATATTGTGTTGCATTAGGATCGCAATGACAACTGTGACCGAGTCAGTCAAGCTAAAACGAAGTTGTAACTGAATATTCGTAATCCTCCAGCGCTACGTTTTCCTCTGAGCGAGTGACAGGGGAGGAAAACCGAACATTGCGGCTGTTTGTATGCCCGTGTGACAGGCTGACCCCCTGTAAGACCGGCGACCGGCAACCGTTGGTGTCGTTTCTAGCCAGTCAGCTATTTTGCGTCTGTCGGCTTTTTCTTTTTTTGGCTGCTGATGCAAGCGGTTGCATGTGCAGGCGCAGGCGCAGGCGCAGGCGCAGGCGCAGGCGCAGGTTCTAGATCAAAAAATGGCTGAAGGCTGTGAATTCAGGGGAATGGCTTTCCATCTGGACCAAATTACTGCAGATAAGATTACGTATTTGAACGCTACAGAATAATACTTTGGTGATCATCAGAGGTAGGCTACAGGATAAAATGTTTTCGTGGACAACAAAGCCATAAGATATCCATCCATCCATGCTGCCAATCTTGTTTGCTAAGCACTAAATAATAGCTTCCCCTCTAGGACTTATCGATAAGAAAATCTCCTGAATATTGGTTCATGAACGCTCAGACTTGTAACTTATTAGTAACAGGATCGTGCTTCATAAGGAGGAATGTTTCATCGCATGTGGTACGTCAAGTTTGTGTGAGGGGGGTTGCAGTGTCGTCCATGCCAATTCTTGGGCTGACTGGGCGCTGTAATTGACCCACCAGGAACTTTTATGCAGGCAGTAAAAGCAGCAGCATGCCTGGCCCCCAAACTTGGAAACTACAAAAGTTCAAGCCTGAGTATCTAGACGCCTGCCTATCTAAACGCCTGGTGGATTAGCCAAAAGTATAATCATGCGATCGAAAATATCGCCAATATCGCTGATTCCGAAATCGCCTCTCAAGGGGAAATTTTGGTGCATTTGGATGGGCAAAGTTTCCGCATGGACATGACATTTTAGCCCAGGGCTAACTTCGGCTAAGCATACAAGTCTCCAAATCACAACCCTAGGCGTACATTCGTCCAATCAAATCTGCCAAGCTCGGGATGATCAGCCTGGAATTAGTTCCTTCGCCCCAAAGTATCCCCTGGGGCGCAAGGGTTAGTCAACACGCGTTGCATTGCTAGATTCGTGGAGCTGAAATGAAAGAGGTACCTTTTAGCCGCTGACGCACGCAATTGGTACTTTCCCTACAGCGGTAGGATTAGTGACCCGACCCGTATTCAATCTACGACTGGCAGGGTTCAAAGTGGGAAACTACCGATGCACCAGAGTTGACCTCCTGTCTGCCTTGTCTCGTCTCGTCAAGCTTGTCCACTTTGACTGTCAAGTCAACTTTCATCATCCTTTTCCTTTTTGTAACTATACAATCCTTTCACTCCTTGATCGTCGCTCCTTGGCTGCTCCGTCCTAGCCCGTTTATACAATAATCTTGCTTTCAACTCTATCTCCTGAAGCATCGTCCTGTATATTGCCTGGAAGGCGCCACCTTTTTGTCCCTTTACTTTCCTTTTTCTCTTCGTTCCTCCCTTGCGCCTTGTTACCTATTATTCCTCAGCTCTGTTCGATCTGACGGTCTCTTCGATTCTCTACATACCTTACCTTCTGCCCATGACACATGCCTTCACACATTGCCCTACCTGGCGCTGCGCGTCCTCGTCAAAGGTTTCGTGTGAATGGGTCTAATTGGCGATGGGTCAAGAAGGGATTCACTTTATTGTTTGCGTTTTTTATTGCTACGTTTTTACTCTACCGCTTAGTATGTTGGCCCTTTACTCCCAAGTTTCAAAGCTGACCACGCAAAGATCGTTAATGATAGTATTTGGCGACCATCCGGACCTATATTAGAAGACACCACAATCACCCCCGCGAATATCTCCTCTGGAGAAAGAAAGTTCGTTATTGTCCTACCCGTCGACAACTCGAGTCCCGATCTATGCAAAGTTGTCAGCAGTGCCATTGCTCTCGGCTACCCAGCTCCTGTTATTGTCAATTGGAAGAACGACTTCCATACCGACGCCGATGGCATTGGACCTTCTCAGCTGGGCAAAATCACCGGTACACTCAACTACCTACAATGGGCTACTGGAGATGAGGTCTCTGAGGACGAACGACTAGGGGAGAACGATCTGGTGCTGATGCTCGACGCCCACGATATTTGGCTACAACTACCGCCTAGCGTCATGTTGAACCGATACTACAGCAGCAACGAGAGAGCGAACAAGCGAATTGCGCAAGAGTACGGCTTTTTCGACAAGGACCTCATGCAGCAGACTATCATCGCTGCTGCGCAAAAGGGCTGCATTGCGCCTCGCGACACAATTTCGAACCTCTACTGCCACGACGTTCCCGACAGCACACTACCCGAAAATGTGTTTGGTTTCTTGACCGATTACAATGTCGGACGATACAAATATGTACGACCTAAGTATGTCAACAGCGGAAGTTTCATGGGCCCTGCAGGTGATATGCGCCGGTATTTCCAACGTGTTAAAGACCGCATGGATAAAGATCTTCTCGAGGTGAGGTCCAACGAGGATCTTGCTGGTGATCAGGGTATCTTTGCCGAGGTATTTGGCGAGCAAGAACTTTGGCGCCAACACACTCACAAGGATGACTTTGCCCACGACAACCCCGGCAAGGAAGCAGCATTATCGGCACGAGACGAGTTCGAGTACCACGTCGGCCTGGACTACGCGCAAGAACTCTTCTACCCGACATGCTATTCTGAAACAGGAGGATATTTCGTGTCCCTTGACGACCCTTCTTCCATCGCCAAACAGTCGAGCAAAGCCGGTGTCTCGCCACCACGCATTGGAGGTGTTCCCAACGACATTTCCGTCGCGGAAGCTCCCTTGGCCCAATTGGACGACGGCAGCAATCAAGGTGGCTCATGGGGTGACGTTTCGCTTTACGTTGACTTTTGGACAACATCGGTTCCTGTTGCGATCCACCACAACGCTTGGAGAGACGGTCTCAAGAGCCGTCGAACAACATGGTGGGATAAGACGTGGTACTTTCCCCACCTGCGCAACCTTTTGGAAGCGCACATGGCAGCAAACACGACTGCGCCACTAGCAAGCATCGCGGCAGACGATGGCAACCTAGAGGTGTGGTCTTACGGTGCAAAGGCCAAGGGAAGCGCGTCGCTTCTGTTTGGCAAGAATAAAGAGTCCAAGGCTTGGCAACTACGAGCGACAGACTGGAATACTGTCTGCAAATCAAGTAATGATGCGGATGAGGCTGAGACACGTTGGTACGACGAAGTGTTCCGAGATGGAAAAGGTTTACTATAGAGATGTGTTTGGATAAGGACACATTCGGGTTGGAGTTTAATTCATAGCGTGTATTTTTTGGAACCATTCACGAACGACATCAGCCAAGACAGAACAAAACAAGATAAAGAACATATATCACCAAAGTAAACTTATTCAAGTTTATTACAACTATTTTCTTGGCTTGAGTACATTGTGATTGCTGTCTTGTTTTTGGAGTGACTATTTCTCTTGGTAACTGCGAATCTCATGATACCAACGTCTGCCAATTCCCTTGGGCCAGTCTTTGATTCCTTGGCTGACGTCTCGACCAACCAGGACAGGGATTAAAGGTACCTGCATGCTTACGAGTAATACCGGTGGTTTTCGTTCCGTCCTAGGCCTTGGCGATGCGCCAGTGCCACGCGGAATTGAACGGCGCATAACGCTATTGAGATCAGAGTTAGATCGATTTTGGGGGAAGAAAATGGCTTTCAAGAGGGAATGGAGATAAACTTTGACGCCCAAGAAATGTAACTATTCAGATCTCGACTGGCGACATTCCTCTTTATGATCTTGTGAATATTTTGAGGTGTTGATTTAGTTATTTCTTGGCACTCGGGATCAGCTGCTGACATGGGATGTAATTTTCCTAACAAGAGCCTCACTGGGTAGAGATTGGTCAAGGTACGACGGGCGTAGAGGGCTAATTTAATTGAAACACGAAGCTGACTTACTCCCGTTTTAGTATAGCTTCTCCTATGTATAACCTTGGGATGAAATATTTGATACGAGAATTAGGTTCCCCGAGAATGGAATGGAAGTTTTATATTTTTCTATTTTGGGATTCCTAAAAGTGAAGGTATCGTGAGATAAGGAGTTCACACAAACTCGATTTCAATGGAACGACGAATTGAAATGACGGTCTTTTCACACGGAACTTCATCATTCATGGCCTTTGTCGGTTTGCAAGAATTTAATTTTGAATTCACGATACTTATTAGGTTACTCAAGTCTCAGTTGCTGTGAAAGATATGATCATTGCTGTTCAAGTGTATAACTGGAAATGCAGCGCACTAATTCACAAACAACCATCTCGCCAAGTCTGTTATCTACTCTTCAAAACCATATCAACCACTCTGCCACTCATGAACAGTCAAAACAGCATTCGCAAACTCGTCTGGCGCCTCCATGGGAAACGCATGCCCGACGTCAGAAACTCTTCTCTCATACCGTCCCACGAAATGCTGTCTATGTGCAGCTGTACCGCCCCTTTTCAAAGGATCACGTTCCCCATCAAGCGCAATAGTCGGCACCTTTATCTTGGGTTTAGTAGCCAGAACATCCTCCAGCTTTTGCAACGCCGGGTCTCCCTTTGCGTTACCAAAGCAGAATCTGTAGGCGTGTATAACAACGTCCACAAAATCAGGATTATCAAATGATTCGGCTGTGCGCTGGTAAAAGGAATCGGTGAAGGAGAAAGAAGGCGACCACTGCTCCCAGAGTATTCGACAGAGATCTTGTCTGCTCTCTGTCAAACACTTGATCCCTCGCTCTTGCTGGAATAAATGCTGATACCAAACTGTACATTCCAGACTCGGCTCGAAGGGGGTCTGGGCAGTTGATATATCGGCAATATCATATGACGCATACGAGACAAGTCCGACTACACGCTCTGGCCAAAGCGCAGACGCAACACAGCAAGACATACCACCCCAGTCAAAGCCCCCTAGCACAGCCTTTTCAATATCCAACGCATCCATGAGCTCGATGACATCTGAGCCAAGAGCTGCCTGTTGACCGCTTCTCATCGTCTGTGAGGAAAGGAAACGCGTCGGGCCGTAGCCGCGGAGGTACGGGACTACGACTCGAGCGCCGTTTGATACAAGCTTGGGAACTACTTGGTCGTATGCGTGTATGTCATAGGGGAAGCCGTGGTACAGAAGAACTGGCCAGCCTGAGGGTGGGCCATGGTCGTAGTATCCTACTTCAAGGGTACGGGTTTTGATTGTTTTGTACATATCTTTTGGTTTTTTTGAACGAGATTAATGATTTGAGACGGGACTTGGTTAGTGGATGGCGAAAAGAGTGGTTTTCTACCTACTTGCGCCTTGTAGTTGACATCTGATTAAGCATGTTCTGATTACGTCAGATTGTTTGATATCACCACGATTGACTACAAGTTGTGTATCTATACCAGTAATTCTTTTTAATCTTTGGTTTACATACTTTGCCTCTCTGGGACAGCCATGTGCTATGGAAACTAACTTAAAAAGGGTGAAGCTTCTGTGATTTCAAAGTTCACAGTATATCTTTCCGCTCACGATAACCTCATCTGGCACTCAGCTGTTGAGTACGGGAATAGACATCAGCTGCGTGGAAGCGCTTAGGCGGCTGAATTCGTATAAAAGAAAAAGTGTCACAATGGAGTGCTCAAGTAAAATCCCACAGATCTGTGAATAACAGCACACCACCGGTGATGCCCCTCTGATATCAGGAGATGATGCAAATAGGATTATGCACCCAATGGATATAAATCGTTTACGAGCGCAGGCATCTAAATTCATAGATAAACTTTACGGCAATGGCCTCATGATATGAACATTTAGGTTAATGCACTCAAACCCTTCAAGAAAGTTTCCTCAGCCAGACTACAAAAACCCAAGCCCAAGTCATTGTCATTTTACGGCCCAGAACAGAAACAACATCTATAACTGCATACCAACTCCGACTTCAACAGCAACAATGTGCCAAGCAAGAATGACACACTTCACCTGCGTCTGGTGTAACGACCGCTGGAATTCTACCAAAGAAGACATTATCTGCTGCGAAGCAAAGGGGCCCCTGGAGAAAGGTCGTTTCGGTGGCTGCGGCAGAATATCCGGTGTGGACAAGTCTGTTTACGACCAGCTATGTCCACAATGCCCGCCCAAGGGGGCTCGGAGGGTCATGCATCGCTGAACATGGTGCTTTTGTAAGTATGGCTTGCTTTCTTGACTAAAAGCTTACTAACCATGTTTAGCATCGTTATGCTGAGAGAATGAGAAGTGTCTTGGTGGAGGGTATTGGTGGTAAAGGGTAAAGGATGCAGCCTTTTTTGATGGGTTGCAGGGTCCATTAAGAACTGAAAGCGGAGGGTAAGCTTGTGGTTCGAGGTAATACGTCGGGTACCTGGGTAGGAACCTGCTGCCCTCATACCTGAGCAGGTATGTGAGGTGCATATGAGCAACTTCAGAATGGAATAGGCCACAACCAACAGCTTGAAATCGTATGCATGGGCGCAAAGGGCACTCTCAAATGGGTTTGCTGCAGTCTTGGTTGCAGATGAACAAAGACGATGACTAGAAACATCGGCGGGAGCGTACTCGCGAGTCAATAAAATGAAACTCCTTCAAGTGTGCATGGCATTTTAACAAAAGGTATATATATCCATTCACCCCAACAAAAACGCCTGTTTCGTGTACCATTTTCACCCCTGAACAGTTGCACTTCCCTAAAAAGAATCTTTGCAAAATTTAAAGGACCGGCAGCGCTTTTTGCCCAAGGTAATAACTCATCTCGATTCATTAAATACCGTCTGTCGCCATTAATGTCTATGTTCCTCCTTCGTCTCGTTATGGGAAGGCAATTCTGCTGCGAAGCTTTGATGTCCCGGTGCGGGTGATTGATAGCCACCCGATGATTGCGAATACGAGCTGTTGCGGTGCGATTCGGTGGTTGACTGTGACCATCTCGGGTCGTAGGACCCTGTTGAGTTGCGGTAGTTGTTGGGAGGGTGACCGGGACTGGGCTGAAGACCGGGGGACTGTTGGGGATGGTAGTAATCTCCGGGGAGTTCCATGGGAAAGCTCTGGATGTTGGTCTTGGGAGGGACAGGCGGTGCTTGTTGCTGCTGCTGGTACTGCGCACCGGGTGGGGGTGTGTGACCTGGGTATTGCCCAAGTGGAGGTGTCTGAGCTGGATAGACATAAGGGCTTTGAGGGTATTGAGATGCAGCATTGTCGGGAGTTGCGTATGGGTATGTTGGTGAGCGCTGAGGTTGCATCTGCTGCTGATATCCATAGGGCTGCTGGTACGAAGGACCTGGGCTCATAGGTCCTGGACCGGGATGCTGAGAGTCTGGTAGACCGGCAGAGGGATTTTGCAAAGCCTGCTGTCGGGCTTGACTACTCTCGGATCGATCATTGGGGTTGTAGGTCTTGAGCTTTCCATCTTGAAACATGGCCTTTAATAGACCGGCATCGAGAAGCTCTGCCTTTTTGACCATGCGGTTGACCATATCAACACTAGCTTTCCTCGACTCGGCCTTGACAAAACCCATTAGGGTGATATTCGCTTTGAGTTCGACATCTGTACGCAAATAAAGGCCCTCCTTTGGTGCGCCAAGTTGTTCGAGACCAAGTTCGGGCTGCTCCGGAGGTTCAAGGCCGGGCTGGTTGCCCATGATGCGGTACTTGTTCCTCATATCGATACCGAGGGGGATGTATATATGCGACTGCATGCCCCATGGCATATCGTGGAAGCAACCATTGAATGTAAGCTTTCCAGATCCTATCTTTCCCAGACCGGGGATGTACTGAATGCGCTCTGTGATTTCGTACCAGGTGCTGTAGTACTCGTCGGCGGCGGCATTGCGAGGAGCGGGGATGGGTTTGTGGCTGAGAACTAGTGGATTGAGGGTAATAATTTCACCATGAGAGTGAAGGAGATCGATGGCGAGTTGTCTCGGGATGAAGCCTGGGATAGGCGTGATGATGGTGAGAGTTTCCTTCTTTTTCAACATTTTGGCAGTATTCTATGTTAAGGTGTGCAGTATATCGGAGCGTGTTTCAGCTGCAAGGTACAGGTCTGCAGCCACGATATTGACAAGGCTTTCCAATAGTCGGTGTCGGCGCAAACATGCACCTGTCGCATTAAATAGTAGTCGTATCAATCGTGTCAAGTCGTCGCTTTTGTGCAGTATTTTCAGAAGTAAATCACTCGGCGATTCGTTTTATCGTGTGGATTGATTGACGAAGAGCTTGTCTAAGCTAAGCTGAGCTCGAAGAGGAGGGGGGAAAGGAAAGATGCAAAAGGTCGAGGGGGCCCACGAGGATTAAAAAATGCGGCAGTTCAAAGCGGGCAGGGATCTAGTCTAGACCAGCCACTGACTGAGACGAGACCGACTAGGATATGAGTGTGCGACAGATTGAATCCATCCCATCCCTTGGGCTTGGACTGGGCTGGACTGGGTTATCGTTGGGTTGTGTATTAAAAACCGCCACGAAATGACTACAATGATGACGTGAGACGAGCACTTCCATTTGCTGGGCCTTGAAGATCATTTCGCCAAACAAGACGCGACGAAAAGATCATGTCGTAATGGGTATAAAACATGCATTATCTTACAAGGTGATATCGATAGTATTTATTTTGCATCTCTAGCCATACATATCGGTATTATTATGCTGGGGATCTCGCTTCAGCTCCATCCCCACGATGACCCCGTAGCCAAGATCTGGTCGAGATCCAATACGTAGGTATACAATGAATTAGACCAGAGGACAATCAAATCAGCACGGAAATCTCTTGATCCGAGAGAAAGAGAAAACTGCGCCTGTATATTTTCTATTCACAGAATCACAGGATCATCTGCTCCTTGGCAATTGGTCCTTGACGCGTGGACACTGAGGCTTGGTGAGATTATAGCTCCGTATAGATTGCAACATGAGGGTCTTGTCTTATCGATAAGGCGACGGCTTGGAAGGTCCTTGATGTTGATCTGCTTCGACATTGATTAATTGAAAAATTCTGTCTATAGCTGAGCAAACGATCCCAGTCCTGTCAGAAATAATTATTTGTTTCAGGGATCTTCCGTAGCGGATTCCCGCTTACGTGCTGCGCCATGTTGTTGCTGTCCGCTCTTTTTCAGCTTCCAACCTAGCAAGCGGGTCGCAAAGGCATAGGGGACTTGGAGCAGATCAGACGAAATTATTAGCAAGCTCTCGGGCTATTATCCGCTAAAACCATGGAACCTATCTAATTTTCCCATCAATCACTAAATACATCCGTTTTTGTACAACCCACATGGGTTTAATGGAGTCAGCCCTATGGATCTTTCTGAACATGGGTCTGGACCCCTCAGATTTCTTCCTCAGGCTTCTTCCCAACCATCAAATACATGGGCGTAAACAGCTTCCTCTTACCACCCTCTACCAAAGCATCCGCTCCTTTGGCCAATCCATCAGCAGTTTTTCTCGTTCCCTTGGGTGCAATCGAACAAGCCTCCAATACCCCAATCAAATTATGCATCACCAATCTCCCCCATTTGTTCATCCTAAACACCGTCAACAGATCACTTAGATTCTGCGCATATCGCATATCGCTGTCCAATGGCCAATACCATGGCGCCGTTCCGTCATCCGTGGCCGAAAGATCCTCATGATGAAGCAGCTCGAAACCAGCTGCTTTGATAGCTGATAGACCATGGTCGATCTTGAACATCTGCGCGATGCCGTCGCCTAATTCGATATCAAGGCGGATACGACGTTGTTCTAGGTCGTCGTTGTCGTAGATGTCTGTCATGAGCCACTCGTAGACACCAAAAATACCGCCTGGTTTTAGGACACGTCGGATCTCGCTGTAGACACCTTCCAAAGAGGGTGCGTGAACAGTTGCTTCGATGGCATAGACGGCGTCGAATGAGTTGTCAGGGAAGGGCATTTTCTGTCATAATCAGCAACCAAACCTGACCAGTAGTACGGACAACTAACCATGAAGTCACCCTGAACAAACTTGAGTTTATCAGAGAGTCCTTCCTTCTCAGCATAAATTCCTGCGCGTCCGACTTGATACTCGTTGATATTCAGACCAGTTACATGAGCTCCTGTGAACTTAACAATCTCTCGAGCTGGTCCACCAACACCACACCCAACGTCGAGGACCTTCATACCAGGTTTTATGCCGATGTTGTGGGCGAGATAGTGTTCGTGTCGAGCGATGGCGCGGTCGAAGGACTCCCCGTAGGCAAAGCGGCAGAAATGAAAACTCTGAGACCATCCGTACTCGTAGAGATCTGTGGCAAGATTGTAATATCTTAAAAGTCAGTGAGAAGCTGATACTAAACACCATATCACTTACTGTCGTGTCAAACTGGCATAGTTGTCGGTTCGCTCCTGTCGGACAGCCTCCACTTCGTCCTCGGCCTTTTTGTTGTCGAAAAATTGAAAGTATTCGTCAACGGCGGCAGCATGAGCTTTGTTGTCTTTGTTCATCATAGCACGCATGCCACCTCTTGACTCTTTTGATTTTCCATGAAGGACATTATCAAATGCCGAGTTCTGGGCCTCGTCGTAGGAGATCAGTTCGGTGGTTGGCATCTTGGTGGTAGATCTGTAGAAGCGAAAGGAGGTATTGAGAGATGGGAAGAGGATCGGTGAGTTGATGATTATGGTCTGACTTGAAGAGAATTGCCTTTGTTTATATAGAAAACTACGAGTCTGATATGGAAACTAGTTGACATTGAAATTCAGCCCCTTGAACCACCGTCACTGCCATCTGCATATTCTTCATCTGTCAACACTTACATCGCAATTGCGATACAGACTCTTTGCGAAAACGAACAAGAGATAGTCGAAGGAGTTGTTCCAACTGTGGAAGGATTTCTGAATGTTCAGTACTTTAAAACGGAGTACGAATACGAGCATACCCGAATGCGAGAGTTGTCAACTCTTATGTCCCCCGTTGACGACCCGGTTTATTACGGTCAGAGCAATCGCCTAGGATCTGATCTAATCTATAAGATAAAGATCGAGTAATGGCCCAATCGGATTGCTGATTATAGCCCGTTTATCTTGATTCGAGACTGAGTTTCGGGCGCCCCTGTCGCTAACAGATTGAACCGTTTGGGAAGTTGACTATTCGTGACAGACGAATCTCTCGGCATGCGGTTAAACGGTCCAAGAGGTGACTCGAATTATTCCAGAAGCTAGGAGACAAGCCAATCAATTATTCGGTTTCTGGCCGAGTTTGAGGTTGTTCGTATTCGCGGTTTGCAATCCGAGTCGTTCAATTGGTAATTAGGAAAGAGCATGCCCTCCTACACATGACGTCCTACTTCATTGAGAACAGATGGAAGGATCTAACCGACGTATCTACTGCCATCGACCGCTGAAGAAAGAGAATGTCGTCTGCCTCATAACCTCCATCAGTTTGTGCGGGCTCGTTATACCACAACGGCTTCTTAGATCCAACGCCGCCTACTCCGACCTTGCGTCTAAATGCATC
Organism: Fusarium armeniacum; assembly: GCA_013618295.1. Classification (NCBI taxonomy): domain Eukaryota; kingdom Fungi; phylum Ascomycota; class Sordariomycetes; order Hypocreales; family Nectriaceae; genus Fusarium; species Fusarium armeniacum. Next base: position 4,046 of record JABFER010000188.1, on the reverse strand, counting down.
AAATTCGGATACAACAATTATTACTTATTTTGTTCAGATGGCGGTCTCTATATCGTCGAGCGACAGCCGCTCGAGCCGGTGCATTTACGATCACGGCATTGGCACACTATCCTGATCACCAGGACTGCTGCAAGACTTTCCGCACGAACTTGCTGCAAAGCTATGCAAGGTAAATATACTTCTTAAGTAAATACACTCCTCAAGTGTTCGAGCCACTATCACGTCTTGCCATGATCTCTCCGTTCAGGCCCCCTTACAATCCATCGATCACTATCTACAAACCCTGGTCTCAAAATATAGCCAGCGCATTCGGAGGCGATCCAATCAATCCAGGCTGATTCAGAGGCGTTGAAGTGATCATGAACGAATACTTGTTCGTCTTTTTACAATACGCAGCCAGCTTACTCAAATCCCACAATTCACCGATCGGCATACCAAAAAAGCTCAAGCAATACACATGAAGCACTGTCAAAAGGTTAGCAATCATCTGCGACAAACTCGACACAACATACCGAGATCCTTCATTCCACCGATCGATCCGTCAGGCTTCAGCGGAGGAAACGCTTCGAAAGCGCTCGAGTCTGATGCAGCTGCGGCGAACCGCTTGTTCCACATCCATCTCGCTGTTTCCTCGCTTCCATCCAAACCGCTAAGCTTCATAGCCATCATCTTGCCCAACCCGACAGGGTCCATCTTGTCAACTACTTCCGTAGCGCCTGTGCGGACAAGGAGAATGTCTCCAGGTTGAAACTCGACATTTTGGTAAGCTGCGCAAGCTTCCAAATCTTGAACAGTGATGCGATTCCCGTCGAATGGATGGAACTCAATGTTCTTTTCTTCAGCGTAGGCGGCGTAGTCAATCAATACACCCCGACCTGCAATGCAACCGCGCGAATGCCAATGATCTAGCGTGGGCATGGTATTGGCCTCGGTTGAGTCAACAGACAAAGCCTGCTTGTCTGGATTGGTGCCATTGTAGGCCAAGCCCGAATCTTGATGCTGGAAGTGGCACAGACTATCCCATTGGGAACTGCATTGGGTGTTGAAGCTGATTTCATCATCCCATGACTTTCCCTGTTCAAAGGGGAGCGCTGCCATGCTCTCAGGTATATACAAGACTTTGTGCTCGGGCCCTGCTCGACCTGGCACGTTGAGTTTGGTCATCGCATTTAATGGCCAGCTTGCGAGTGTCAGTGGTGATTATTCGGTTGGATACCAGGGACCTACTTTAGAGATATCGAGACGCCATCTTTGACTTCTCGAGCGGCATTACGAACAACTTCTGGTGTCAGGAAATTGAGTGTTCCAACCATGTCCTTTTTACCATCTTGGTCAAACACTCCCCAGGCACACCCCTTTGGCATACCTTCGACCTGGGGGAGATCATCGTAATCTGGTACAGAGCTTAGATCGACTGTCATTTTGAAGATGATGATAAAGCTGAGGGTGATGATTTTGATCAAAACTCGGACGTTGTGTCTAATTTATAGACACGGTCAAGTGCAGGGTATTTATTGTCTGCCTGGACAAAACCCCTGGTTTACTGGAGCCTGGAGATGGATTAACCGCTTCGGGTCGTCGCATGAAACTATTCGCACTCTTCGGGCATCTCGTATATCGTACTCGGATAAGATCCACCATATTTCGGCTTCGCCAAAGATACCACTATAATCGGTTTGTGGTTGAAGCTGCTGGCATCTCAATCTAAAGAATCATCAATTGATACCTCAATAACCATCTCAACAGAATTGGCGACTTGATCGCTTCATTCATATAACTGTTATTTAATCTTAAATCTACCGTCTTCCAAGCCCAAACATTCTTACACTATTCTTCCAAGCCGCTTCAGCAACCTCATCAACAGCGACACCCTTCAACCCCGCTACAATCAGAGCAACCCTCTCCATAGTACAACTCTCATTCCTCTCCTTAACCATACACTTGGCATCCCACTTGTCCCTCTTCTTCGACGCCGGCAGAGGTCTTGCGTTGGCGCAGTATTGCTTGACTACTTCAGATGTGCTCTTGAGTTCACCCCATGGTGAATCCGTCTCGAGCTGAAGCGCATCAAGGGGAATCTTGGATACCATCTCCAGACTTTCCGTAGTCTGGAAACTGAATCCATTGACGCTCACACCGAAACCCATGGATACAAGCTTCTCCATCTGTGATGCGCTTCCAACAAAGCTGTGTACTAATCCGCCGCGGGGTAGCTTCTCCATGTATGGGGTCATTGTCTCGACGAAATCATCAAAGGCATTGCGACAATGCAGAAACAGAGGGAGATCCCACTGATTCTTGACAAAGAGATCCAGCTGTGCCACAAAAGCCTTCTTCTGTACGTCCTTGGACGCATGTTCCTCCTTATCATAGTCGAGACCGAGCTCTCCAAAGGCGGCAATATGCGGCGAATCTTGAGCCAGGGCGTTTGTTACTTTTTGTTCCAGCTCAGCAAGGTACGTCTTTCCACCCTTGTCCAGTTCAGAAGCATGGTAAGGGTGTACGCCAATGGTATAGTAAGCCTGTGCAGGACGCTGCTTGGTGATGCTGTCGTTGTATGAAACATCTGAAAGCGACATGCCTGTCAACATAACCTTGCTAACGCCTGCATCTTTGGCTCGGTCAAGAGTGTTGACAAAGTCTGGTTCGTGGTATTGCTTGTCATCACGGTATACGCCTTTGAACTCTTTCGCAGTTGCTGTGACAGCGACCTGCAAACTGTCAGTCAACTGACCACTGCACCAGACAACACACTTACATCCGCATAGCGAATCTCAGCTGATGGAGCAGCGGGAGCAGCTGTGGGGAAAGCACTTAGATCAACAGTAGACGACATGATTTGTATGAGAAATCCTAATTGAGGGGTTACAAAGTTTCGAGAAAAAAGAGGAGGCGGAGCAGCTTTAAAGTACTCTGGATTAAAGTTCCACTCAGGGTCATGAAGGTATCATGCTGCATGCATTACAGCAAGCACTAGATACCCTGACGGCATTTCACACCCAATCGCTATCCCCATCAGCCTCGAAACCCTATTGTCTGGGCTATCGCGGAGAAGCAAATTACGTCAGCTCTCCATTATGTGGAGGTCTAAGATGCGGAGGTGCTGAGCTAGCTGCTGTACCTTGAGCTGTCAGAAGAGGGGATTCATACGTGTCGAATCTTGTCACGCGATCTTGACGAGTCAGTTAATAGCTTTGCTGTTCAAATATCGGTCTGTCTTGGAACTAGATAATAGACTCCCTAAATCCGCAGACCAGAACTCCCTATCGCCTCATCAGAAACAGCACTCAATCATAGCCAAGATCATTCTTTTCCTAGCCACTCCTTTTGCAAAAGATTGATCGCCAAACGCACCAGGAATGCAGCTAACCACGATCCAACCGCCACGCCGAACAAACCTCACCCACGACGCCGATTGCAGCGCCTTGCGACTGATCCTCATATAAAAACTGAAGGAATGCGCGCGAAGCCAAAGCCAAAGTACCAGGCTCGAAATGACTACGAGGAACAGTTCAGAAAACAGAAGCAGTTCGCAAAAAGGCGTGACACATCACGCAAAGCAACAGTTAAAGGCAGTCAAAAATAAAGGAAAAAGCAGTGAGTGACTAAAGTAAACACAGAGAGTACAGACAAGTAGCTTAAATGAATTGAATTGATAACAATCCACCGGGGGGACCGAAGATCTCCAACGCCAATCATGATTCAGACCCAAGGAAATGGAGTGTGCGTGGTGTCGTGTAGAAATCCTGAGCTGCCATAAAACTTAAAGTCATAACCCAGATCGCAATCAAGGTTGGGTATCGCTCATAAACTGCCACTTCAAGCAGATAGATTCTGCTCAACATGATAGCCCACGAGAAGGCAAGATAATTGAGTCCAAGGAAATAGAAGTGCCGGGGGATTGTTCGTATAAAAGCCCCTTGGTCAACGAGTTATCGTGGTCATATTACTGCGTGCAGCTTTGTTTAATACTCCTAATTTGTTAGTACATCAACGGTTCGTACGAGGCAAGATGCTAACCTGAGGAGGGCCGTTGGGGCCGGGGC